>JAODUO010000727.1:150000-249913 GCA_025642075.2 Ridgeia piscesae | reverse complement strand
ATTTCAATTATTACTATAATATAATAACACTAATTATTATTACACTTACATTGGACCCGGTTGTAGATGTGCACTGATAGTACTTGACGTTCCGACTCCAGGTCGACGGCCCACCAAGGGTGGCGATAGTTTACTTTAGTATGCGTTCAGGGATCTTCGGTACTGCCGTCGACGGCTTTGTCCGGATTGAAAAGTGGTTTGTAGTAAGTCGACTGGCGGATATCGTGTCCAAACGCTATGTTCTCTTCCGTGTTCGACACTGCAAATAAAAGTGACGAGTTCCCTTTTCAGTAGTCAAATTAACTCGTCAGATGTTCGCCATTTGGATTGTTCATTCATCATCAAGATATTATTATCTGCTGCTGTGGCGAGACCAGAAATTAGTGTCACCATGAGAATTATATTAACTTCCAAACACTAATGTTGACGATTGCTGTTCTCAACTACGTATGCGGGCATCAACTACTTTTATATGTTTAATACGCTAACTTGAAGTTGTCATATCTCCAACCCCTGTCCCCAATTATTAGGGACTCAACCCCCCAAGTCCTCCAAGGTACCGATGCCTGCTATTTATATTAACATCTACCGAACTATTTGTTAGGAATTGGTTTCCATACACGGCCCGCCGCTGGAATATGGATCGCAGTCTGCAGTGGCTAATGACGACTATCTTAGGTATTGCTGTATTCAGCTCTCATAAAAACCCTACCTTCTATAGCGAACGCAAACACCACCATCAGCAAAAACATGACGGAAGCTTCGCGGGCTACATCCATCGTTGCACCGTTCTGCCACAACAGTGTCTGTCACCAACCTTAATTGCAACTGTGTTGTCTCTGTGACGATGTTGTCTCTATGACATTCACATTAATAAAACACTGCTTATAAATAATTACAGGTCACGATGATTGTGCGGTTTTGTTACGTTCATTAATAATAATTGCAAGAAAGGAAGCGTATCAATAAATGATTAACATAAACTATAATATGCATGGTTCACTCTTATGTTAATTCGGCAGTCACCATGTTTACGCTGGTCACAGCTAATAGACGTTATATCCTGTATATATTGTCATGCATGTAAGAAGTCCATAAAGAACACTCAAAACGAGGTGGAATGACATCCTGGACCGGATATGCATTCTAGACTGGCTAGATGCCGGCCGTAACGTCGCGCTAACCTTTGCCACGTACCGCTAACTTTTTGACATGAACCGCTAACCTTCGACGTTCTGGACCGCTCAACGTTCTAGATCGCCACACTAGTAGGGACAGTTTTGTCAGTGAAACAGAAGGGTGAAAGACAAGCAAAAAAGCGGTGGGATAACTTAAAATCGCAATACACACAACACACACCACTAAAACAGATTATTGCCCCACGTGTTGTGCCCAGTGAACCCATTAGTTCAACCCTGCACTTATGTTGCTCAAACCTACCTCGCACAAACACTTCTACTTCACACAGCGAGAGTATTGAACGGGAACCGGTAATCTGTATCACCAGATACCGCCCCGTTGCATTCTTCTCACACTGTATGATCAGCCGTGCTTCTGGGTGTGGTCCGTCGAGCGTAGCACAGATCGCGTCCAGTGCGACGAGAGACGACCCACCAGTTGGCCAAGTGTCCATCAGCCCCACTCGCAAATCGTGTAGTCGCTCGGGTTTATCTGTGAATATTTAACGAAATGTGCTGCTTTACGGATTTCTAAATAGGAATATTGTTTTCCTCTCTGAAAATCCATGCAAACCGAGAGTGTCGTGCCGAGAGTCATATTTATATACATAAATATATATTTTAATTAATCATTTACGTAAATCTGATCTTGGTGCATTTAACTTAGATTTCCTTAGTTCATGTGGCACTATATTGTTTATGTGTTTAATCATAAACTACATTAGTCAGTAATACATGTAAACACCCTGAACAGGGCACTACTCTGGAAACGAGTGTATAGATACATTGTATTACTATTATTGCTATTACTATAATACTATACTACTACTAATTATTATTATTACTATTACTATACTATTACTAATAATAATAATAAGAAGAAGAATTATTATTATAATTTCAATTATTACTATAATATAATAACACTAATTATTATTACACTTACATTGGACCCGGTTGTAGATGTGCACTGATAGTACTTGACGTTCCGACTCCAGGTCGACGGCCCACCAAGGGTGGCGATAGTTTACTTTAGTATGCGTTCAGGGATCTTCGGTACTGCCGTCGACGGCTTTGTCCGGATTGAAAAGTGGTTTGTAGTAAGTCGACTGGCGGGTATCGTGTCCAAACGCTATGTTCTCTTCCGTGTTCGACACTGCAAATAAAAGTGACGAGTTCCCTTTTCAGTAGTCAAATTAACTCGTCAGATGTTCGCCATTTGGATTGTTCATTCATCATCAAGATATTATTATCTGCTGCTGTGGCGAGACCAGAAATTAGTGTCACCATGAGAATTATATTAACTTCCAAACACTAATGTTGACGATTGCTGTTCTCAACTACGTATGCGGGCATCAACTACTTTTATATTTTTAATACGCTAACTTGAAGTTGTCATATCTCCAACCCCTGTCCCCAATTATTAGGGACTCACCCCCCCAAGTCCTCCATGGTACCGATGCCTGCTATTTATATTAACATCTACCGAACTATTTGTTAGGAATTGGTTTCCATACACGGCCCGCCGCTGGAATATGGGTCGCAGTCTGCAGTGGCTAATGACGACTATCTTAGGTATTGCTGTATTCAGCTCTCATAAAAACCCTACCTTCTATAGCGAACGCAAACACCACCATCAGCAAAAACATGACGGAAGCTTCGCGGGCTACATCCATCGTTGCACCGTTCTGCCACAACAGTGTCTGTCACCAACCTTAATTGCAACTGTGTTGTCTCTGTGACGATGTTGTCTCTATGACGACGTCGAATAGATTGCGGTCCGGCTGTGTTTCCACTTATCTATATTAAATAATTTACAAAAAAACTCGATGAACATTGTATTCTACTACCGGTGTTTATCTGACGGCAAATATAACGACGAACAACAATTCAATAACTTATTAACAATAATATAATATACTATAATATACTATAATATACTATAATATACTATAATATACTATAATATAATATAATATAATTTTAATATAATATAATATAATATAATATAATATAATATAATATAATATAATATAATATAATATAATATAATATAATATAATATAATAATAATAATACATATACATACACTAACTAATATAATATAATATAATATAACTATAATATATATATATACTATACTATACTATACTATACTATACTATAATATATATAATATAATATAATATAATATAATATAATATAATATAATATAATATAATATAATATAATATAATACGGTACGGTACATAATACGGTACGTACGTACGGTACGTACGGTACGGTACGGTACGGTACGGTACGGTACGTACGGTACGTACGGTACGTACGTACGTACGTACGTACTGTACGTACTGTACGTACTGTACTAGTACTACGTACTGTACTGTACTAGTATACTATACTATACTATACTATACTATACTTACTATACTATACTATACTATACTATACTATACTATACTATACTATACTATCTATATATATATTATATATATATATTATATTATATTATATTATTTTTATATTATATTATATTATATTATATTATATTATATTATATTATATTATATTATATTATATTATATTATATTATAAATTTATTGTCGAGTCATAGAATTCATTTTGGACGCATGCATAAAAATTAAATAAATAAAACACAATTTTTAAATCACATAGTAATGCATGTATACAGCAAGATCCAGTATATAACTATGTAAACGGTAGCTATAAAAATAGATCAAATACTGGAATAACTATGCTAAAACATTATGACTATATTATAAGATCAATAAATAAATGTAATAGTTTATGTATATAAATTTAATGTTTTAGAGAAAAAAAAATACAAACTACTATTTAGGAATTCGCAAAACAACACATCATGCAGTCACCCTTCTAACAAGAAGCACCGATACGCACACATATGAACGCTCACCCAAACGATCAATAAACAGTGAAAACATATTAACAGTACAGCAAACGCACGCACGCATGCACGCACGCACACACGCACAAACACTGCCTGGTCAATTACTTAGCTCTGACTCATCACCAGATTACTACACAAATTGCGATATTAGCACTCTGTACTAATGATGTCCACTTACAGGTAGTAAATTGGTTTCCTTTGAAAGCAAAAGCAAACATACCAACTACTGGATGGACCATTGTTCTACAGCTACACCATCTACAAGTATACATAATCTGGTAGTCTACTTCATAGCTATTCAACAGCCTACTGCACTAGGACAAATCGAACACATACAATTTACAACAACTGTTATTATTTTATCGCTCCAAGAACTTCCAACCATCGCATCATATTAGCTCTCATCTAAATACCATCAAATGGTAATGTATGTCACTCCATTATCAGTTACTGTCCTCGTCGTGGTCGTCACAATATTGCCTTCTCCGAACTATTGTTACATTTCACACAATTTTTTATTGTCAATGGATCGCTACAAACAAAGACCAAACGAGTAAACAGTGACTAGTCACCGCGAGTGCAAACAGCACCACGATGTTGATAAGGACGGATACTTGTATAACACTTCGTGATAAAAGGATCCTCATTTACTAAGTGGGCTTAATGTGCAATTAGTTTAAATACCGTGACATCTCTCTTTCTTTCTCTCTCTCTCTCTCTCTCTCTTTCTCTCTCTCTCTCCTCTCTCTCTCTCTCTCTCTCTCTCCTCTCTCACTCTCACGCTGTCTCTCTCTGTGTCTGTCTGTCTGTCTGTCTGTCTGTCTGTCTGTCTGTCTGTCTGTCTGTCGGTCTCTCTCTCTCTCTATCTCTATCTCTATCTCTATCTCTATCTCTATCTCTATCTCTATCTCTATCTCTATCTCTATCTCTATCTCTATCTCTATCTCTATCTCTATCTCTATTCTCTCTCTCTGTGTCTGTGTCTGTGTCTGTGTCTGTGTCTGTGTCTGTGTCTGTGTCTGTGTCTGTGTCTGTGTCTCTGTCTCTGTCTCTGTCTCTGTCTCTGTCTCTGTCTCTCTCTCTCTCTCTCTCTCTCTCTCTCTCTCTCTCTCTCTCTCTCTCTCTCTCTCTCTCTCTCTCTCTCTCTCTCTCTCTCTCTCTCTCTCTCTCTCTCTCTCTCTCTCTCTCTCTCTCTCTCTCTCTCTCTCTCTCTCTCTCTCTCTCTCTCTCTCTCTCTCTCTCTCTCTCTCTCTCTCTCTCTCTCTCTCTCTCTCTCTCTCTCTCTCTCTCTCTCTCTCTCTCTCTCTCTCTCTCTCTCTCTCTCTGTCTCTCTCTCCCCCTCTCTCTCTCCCACACTCACACACACACACACACACACACACACACACACACCACACACACACACACACACACACACACACGCACGCACGCACCACGCACATACACATGCACATGCACACACACACACACACACACACACACACACACACACACACACACACACACACACACACACACACACACACACACACATACATACACACACAAACAACACACACACACACATCATTGTACGTTTTCAATTACCCAAATTCACAACATGTCGTGACTGGTCAATTTAACGTTTGCTTTGTAACCAGCCGCACATATTGATGAACGGAAGCGGAGTATGGTTTGCTTTCCATAAGAAATTATAAGAGTGAATATGTTTCATGTCATTAGTTTTTGGGTTATTCCTTCAGATTAAGAAGGACCATCGTCCGTGTATTAACATGAGAAGACAGAGAGCATGGGAACACAACCAACATAACAATACAGACCACATGAGTAGACAGACAACATGAGAACACAGACAACATGAGAACACAGACAACACGAGAACACAGACAACATGAGAACACAGACAACATGAGAACGCAGACAACATGAGAACACAGACAACATGAGAACACAGACAACATGACAATATAGACCACATGAGTAGACAGACAACACGAGAACACAGACAACATGAGAACGCAGACAACATGATAACACAGACAACACGAGAACACAGACAACATGAGAACGCAGACAACATGAGAACACAGACAACACGAGAACACAGACAACATGAGAACACAGACACCATGAGAACACAGACAACATGAGAACACAGACAACATGAGACCACAGACAACATGAGAACACAGACACCATGAGAACACAGACAACATGAGAACACAGACAACATGAGAACGCAGACAACACGAGAACGCAGACCACATGAGAACACAGACAACATGAGAACACAGACAACATGAGAAACAGACAACAGAGAACACAGACAACATGAGAACACAGACAACATGAGAACACAGACACCATGAGAACCAGAAAACAGAGAACCAGACAACATGAGAACACAGACACCAGAGAACCAGAAAACAGAGAACACAGACAACATGAGAACACAGACAACAGAGAACACAGACAACATGAGAACACAGACAACATGAAAACCCGCAAAAAAACCAACCCAATGAGAACACAGACAACATGAGAACACAGACAACATGAGAACACAGACACCATGAGAACGCAGACAACACGAGAACACAGACAACATGAGAACACAGACACCATGAGAACGCAGACAACACGAGAACACAGACAACATGAGAACACAGACAACATGAGAACACAGACACCATGAGAACGCAGACAACACGAGAACACGAGATACTGAAGAGGAGGTGGACGCATACCAGGAGGTTCTTGTGCAACAAATCCAAATGGTGCACGAGAAGGTAGGTACAACTTCTCAACAACTGTCCTGATATAATAATTGTTGCGATGTTTGTAATCACCCTTGCTATGAATAGAGCACAGCATAGTTCTTTGTGTTATATAGTATTCGGTACATATGACTGCTCAAAATGCTATACTACTCATTTAATTAGAAAGTTGTTCATTCTAACAATCATGTCGATTTATCTAATAAACATTCAGCCATGTTTCAATTAATGCATGAAACCTATTCATACATAGTGCATAATTGGATAATATAGATTATAGAACAGATTCTTCTTTCTCATCAGTTTTGCCTGGATCCAACTTAACTTATGCATTTGATCTAACAGTGCCACTGGGATTCCATGTTCCACAGGCATAGCTGGGTAACTCGGCTAGTATACTACATTGTGTGTGTGTGCGTGTGTCTGCGTGTGTGTGCGCGCGTGTGTGTATGTACGGTTTTCTTAATGAAATACTAATGAATACATAATATAACGGTATGGAACTTTTTGCAAATATAAACTCATCGTTATATGAAGCATTTACATAAACGCAGTTGCTAATATTTCTACATTTGTGTGATTTCATCATGGCAGGACCTACATGACAATGCGTTCACAGAAAGTAGAGCATGGACTAGCTGAGTGGGAAACGTGCCACCTGCCTTCAAATTAATGTATCTGCTAGAGCTGAGGTTTAGTGAAAGAAATGTTTTTGCATTTCAGATTAGACACAAAACTATAGTTTACTATAATAATATTACACAGTACTAGTAAATAAAAAAAATTATTACTGCAGAATGCCGAGGCTTTGGTGAAGGGGGTGCCAGTTGGTATCATGGGTCAAGCCCAGGCGTCCGGCTACAGGAACTATGTTGAAGAGAGACTTAAGCAAGTTGGCAACAGGAATTCCTGCTCGTGTCCCAACTGCCAATCCCAGAAATCAGTCCACTACGTGGCGTGTGAGAACTGTTTTGGTTGGTGGCACACTGAATGCGCACATGTGTCACAAGAGTCAACTCATTTCTGTTGTGACAGCTGTTCACATAGAATACAGTAGAATGGCAATGACAGATGCATGTCATTCCTGTGTCGGTCGGTGGGTCGGTGGGTGGGGGGTCGGTGGGTGGGTGGGTGGTGGGGGGGGGGGTGGCCGCCCCCGGGGGGCGGGGGGGGCGGTGGGTCGGTCGGTCGGTCGGTCCCGGTCGGTCGGTCGGTCGGTCGGTCGGTCGGTCGGTCGGTCGGTCGGTCGGTCGGCCCCCCTCGGTCGGTCGGTCGGTCGGTCGGTCGGTCGGTCGGTCGGTCGGTCGGTCGGTCGGTCGGTCGGTCGGTCGGTCGGTCGGTCGGTCGGTCGGTCGGTCGGTCGGTCGGTCGGTCGGTCGGTCGGTCGGTCGGTCGGTCGGTGGGTCGGTCGGTCGGTCGGTCGGTCGGTCGGTCGGTCGGTCGGTCGGTGGTCGGTCGGTCGGTCGGTCGGTCGGTCGGTCGGTCGGTCGGTCGGTCGGTGGCGGTGGGTCGGTCGGTCGGTCGGTCGGTCGGTCGGTCGGTCGGTCGGTCGGTCGGTCGGTCGGTCGGTCGGTCGGTCGGTCGGTCGGTCGGTCGGTCGGTCGGTCGGTCGGTCGGTCGGTCGGTCGGTCGGTCGGTCGGTCGGTCGGTCGGTCGGTCGGTCGCATTGCATGACTAGTGCATTTGGTTTGTATGCACTTTACAATAAACCAATTTGTTATCCAATGGTGACTGCCAAGAGTCATGATTTGCACGACTAGTGCATTTGATTTGTATGCACTTTACAATAAACCAATTTGTTATCCAATGGTGACTGCCAACAGTCATGATTTGCATGACTAGTGCATTTGATTTGTATGCACTTTACAATAAACCAATTTGTTATCCAATGGTGACTGCCAACAGTCATGATTTGCATGACTAGTGCATTTGATTTGTATGCACTTTACAATAAACCAATTTGTTATCCAATGGTGACTGCCACAGTCATGACTTGCATGACTAGTGCATTTGATTTGTATGCACTTTACAATAAACCAATTTGTTATCCAATGGTGACTGCCACAGTCATGACTTGCATGACTAGTGCATTTGATTTGTATGCACTTTACAATAAACCAATTTGTTATCCAATGGTGACTGCCAACAATTGTTATAAATTACATACATATGTTACACGACGTTTGTCTTCCACATAAATGACATTATTAGAACAACTGATATATTTAATGTATCACTAGTTTACACATTTGATAATGTTTACTGAAGAACATCATGTTTAAGACTGTAATAAAATAGGATGGTTTAATTGTAACAAAGTATATGTAAATATGAAATAAATAATAATTAAATACAGTCGTTTAATGACATGAAAATTAGTATGTATCAATCTACTTCTAAAACAAGTTTACCAATTTTCCTAAACTTGAAACAGCAAAGCTGGCCACTATTCATTAATGCATCTCATATCAATCGATAATCTACACTACATATCTCTGTAAATTACATTCAGGGAAGTTTACAAGCAATACAAAGTAAGTTACATAAATTTGTTAGATTTTACAATACAGATTATGTAAATCATAAGCATATGTTATAGATTAAGGAAGAATTAATGGCTTTACGTGTGTCATTTGTGCTATAGATGCTTCTCTCACTTGTGCTACAAATGCTTCCTCTGTCGGATCCATTTTCTACTGTGATTTATCCAAGACCACTAGCAAATAGCGTAGCTCCTCGCTAACGTAAAACACTTCCGACATTTGTAAACAACAGAAAATAGTCCGGACTGACCTTCCTTTCGGTAGGCCCGCCCCTTGAAGCCTGTCAAAATCTGCTCTCGGGAAGTGTCACGTTTCGAATTTTTTCATTGGTTAAAAATCTTCGGTATTTAATTCAACCTTTTTATTACGAATGCAAATAAATATTATTTGTTGACACATAGGACCCCTTTCGTGTATAATAAGGTACCATATCTTTGTTTTTGCGCAGAAATGTCTAATAACGAAGAAAACCGAAAGAAACCAAAATTTTACATGGGCTAGATAGGAGGTAATCAAACCACTCGGCTTGGAATAAAGATGGCGATACGCAGTGTTCTATGAGACGATTTAGGCACTGAAAATATTTTTTTTCCCCGTTTCTCTGATAAGTGAATATGCTTCTGTCACCATTAATGTATACTTATATATTATACATTTAGGTATATGGAATGTTACAGCTGTGTTTCAGTTCCCCATTAAAGGCACGGTTATCAGAATACATTAAAAACCCTGTATTGGACATATTAAACTCCTACACAACTGCTGTATGTCTTGTCCCTAAAATATATATATATATATATATATATATATATATATATATATATATATATATATATATATATATATGACCGGGTATGACCCCACCGATATGGTGCCCAATTATAAATATAGTGTATGGATATAGTTAGTGTTGGTGGCTGTTGATACTTCTAGATCGTATAGATATTAAATACCAATACCGTTGGGGCGCGTGCTTGCTGTTGACAATGTACTGTTGTACCTGTGTTGTTGCTTACATAATGTGTAAGTATATAACTCTAAATGTCTTTATGTTGGCCTATTTCACGCTAAAATTTATATATATATATATATATATATTTTATATATATATATATATATTATATATATATATATATATATATTTTATATATATATATATATATATTTATATATATATATTTTTTTATATATATATATAATTTATATTATAAATATGCATATTATTTTATATATAATATAATATATATATATATATATATATATTACACACACCTTTCATATACCATTACACACACACAAAAATATATATATATATATTATAAATATAAATTTTTATATGTATATATATATATATATATATATATATATATATATATTAAATTTAATATAAAAAATAATATATTTATATGTATATATATATATTCATTACATATACCTTTTTTATATATATATATATATATATATATATATATATATATATATAATTATATATATATTAAAAATTTTTTATTTTAAAAATTTAATAAAATCCTCCACTGAAATGAAGGTACTTTTGACAAGATTGATATCAGGCGTTTACATGCATTTGTTCGTGGAGGGGTAACAAATAGCCATCTCCCAATAAAACGAAGCAGGACACCGCGGCTGTGCATATAGACAGCGCCACGCGTCACCTATGCGTAGCCTCGATACTAATTATAACCTCGACTGGCGAAAAACAACGCTCTAAATAACACAACACGTTCGAGTGAGTGAAAATGATCACATAAGTTAATCCTTTTTTATTAAAGATGTGCGTAATAACAATATGATTTCAATACTTGATGTATTACTAACGGAAACTACGTTAGTAACAAAGGCGAATCCTGGCCCGGGTCGAATCTGGGACAGCTACCGTCGCGGTCCCAGATTCGGTCGAATCCTGGACTGGTCGAATCTGGGACCACCACACCGGCATGCTTGCTGTGACAATGTACTGATGTACCTGTGGTGTTGTTTATATCCGGTGTAAATAAATAAAACTAAATGTCATTAAATTGGCCTATTTCAATCTACATTGGTCGCATTGTTGCTTTGCATAGGAGGGTGTATGTGACAGTGGGCGCATACCACACACACGCACGCACGCACGCACGCCCCACAAACACACACACACACACACACACACACACACACACACACACACACACACACACACACACACAACAACAACATACATACATACATACATACATATTATATAAAAAAAAACTTATCGCACACATATTTAACTTAATTTGTTCTTCTGCTATACGTACCAAGGAACTATTCAATAATTGATTATAAAACCAAACTGAATACCAACAGTTTACGGCGTTCATTTATGATGCTATGTTTCTCTCGCCATGTCGTTATATATAATTTATTATTTGTTGCCCATACTGAGTCGGCCATGCAGCGAATAACATCTTGCGTCGCAGAAACTGCTCAGCACTTCGGACTTGAAATAAGTCTGAAGAAGACTGAAGTTCTCCATCAGCCCGCGCCACTAGAAGAATACCAGCTACTTAAGATGCGTTATCACATCTGATGCACAAATAGACAAAGAAGTGGAAATAGGCTGGCCAAGGCAAACAGCGCCTTCGGTAGTCTATACAAACGTGTATGGAACAAAATTAAAGCCTACAAGGCTGTTGTGTTGACCACTCTCCTCTATGGTGCTGAGTTCTGGGTCACCCATCGTCGTCATCTGCGCCTCATCGACCATTATCATTAGCGCTGTCTACGTAACATCCTAAACATACATAGGAGTGACTTCGTCACCAGCATCGAAGTGCTTGACATGGCAATGGTTACCAGCATCGTAGCCATGCTCCTCAAAACACAGCTTCGCTAGGCAGGACATGTTTCCAGGATGGAAGACCATCGCCTACCAAAAATAATACTATAAGGAGAATTATCCACTGCCATCGTGACAAAGGGGCACCTCGGAAAAGATACAAAAACACTTTGACGATGATGATGATGATGATGATGATATATATATATATATATATATATATATATATATATATATATATATATATATATATATATATATGTGTGTGTGTGTGTGTGTGTGTGGTGGGTGGTGTGGGTGTGTGGGGGGGTATATAGTCTTTTTTGTAGCGATCCACTGACAATATCAAATAGGGTGAAATGTTTGAGTTGCGGAAGTAACAACAATTCGGAGAATGCAACATTGTGACGAATACGACAAGGACAGTTATTGGTAATGGAGTGACATACATTATCATTTGATTACGTCTAGGTGAGAGTTGATATGGTGCGATGGATGGAAATTCTGGGAGCGATAAAATAACAACAGTTATTGTAAAGTGTAGGTGTTCGATTTGTTTTTGTATAGTATGCTATTGAATGGCTACGAAGTAGACTAGCAGATTATGTATAAGTGTAGATGGTGTATCTGCTATCTGTAGAAAAGTGGTTCATCCAGTAGTTACTATGTTTGCTTTTGCGTTCAAAGGAAACCAATTTACTAATTGTAAGTGGACATCATTAGTACAGAGTGCTAACATCGCAATTTGTGTAGTAATCTGGTAGTAGGTCAGAGCATAATAATTGTGCGTGCAGTGCTTGTGCGTGCGTGCGTGCGTGCGTGCGTGCCTACATGCGTGCATTTGCAGTACTGTTAATATGTTTTCACTGTGTATTGATCGTATGGGTCAGCGTTCCTATGTTTGCGTATAAAAGGTATCGGTGCCTCTTGTTAGAAGGGTACGTGCGTTATGTGTTTTGTAGGCGTATGTATTAACAAACGAACACAATACCATATTTTACCATTTTTAAATGTTTTATTTAAAAAAAACATCTTTCCATAGTCGCTCGACTGACTAAACATCGAAGACGTAAATTAGTTCTATCATATCACAACAAAGGAACTGACGAACTCGCCAGAAGTTCAGGAGTTGCAAATGTTTTGTGGTGACGATTATTCTTTTTACGACTGCCCGAGATTCTTGTAGTCGCCAGAAATCGAACCGGTGACGTTCACAACGTGTCCGTCAGACTCGATGTCGTCGCCAGACATCTGAAGCAGACCTCACAGAAGACTTTCAACCAGCAGGTTGACGGAGAGTGTTTCACCGTCTGCCGTCAGGCCCAGATATCTTAAACAGACCTCACAGAAGATAGTATTAATGACCCAAGTGGTCTACGTGCAGAACGTGATGATGATAATTGACCTTAACGTTGACCTTTGATCTTTGACTTTCCACCCTTCCTTCGCCCCGCGCCGCTCCGCGCCACAAAGACGCATTCCGTTTCTCATAAAGCCTTTTCATTCAAGCAATGATAACATCCTATTTCACTTAAGGCGATGCTCCTACAAAACCGCCCCAAAAAGACCCATTTCCTCCCTTCCACCGCACCAGCCAATCAAAACCTTTCACCCCTTCATCCCTTCATCCGCAACAGCCAATCAAAACCCTATCCGCTAGGGGGGCTATGTGACCTTTGACCTTGACACGTGACATTTGACCTTTGACCTTCCTCCCTTCCTCCACCTTTCCACCGCTCCGCTCCAGCATACCACGACCTACACCTACTATACTACTGACTGTTACCATCAGCAGGTCGATGACATGCCGAGAGAAACAGAATTCACAGAAGACTGTTACAGCCTCCAGGTCGACGACGTGCCGAGAGAGTGTTTCGCCGTCTGCCGTCAGCGCCAAGCATCTGACACAGAACTCACAGAAGACTGTTACAGCCTCCAGGTCGACGACGTGCCGAGAGAGTGTTTCGCCGTCTGCCGTCAGCGCCAAGCATCTGAAACAGAACTCACAGAAGACTGTTACAGCCTCCAGGTCGACGACGTGCCGAGAGAGTATTTCGCCGTCTGCCGTCAGCGTCAAGCATCTGTAACAAAACTCACAGAAGACTATCACAACCTGCAAGTCGGCCATGCTGAACTGGTCAGTTACACCAACTGCATTTCGGCAACTCAAACACGATGCCGGTGTGGCGGTCCAGAACGTCGAGCGGTCCAGAACGTCGAAGGTTAGCGGTTCATGTCAAAGGTTAGCGGTTCATGTCAAAGGTTAGCGGTTCGTGTCAAAAGGTTAGCGGTTCATGGCAAAGGTTAGCGCGGCGTTACGGTCCGACGGTCTGCAACGTCGAGCAGTCCAGACCGTCGTCCCACGTATGCACATGCGCACTGAACTGGCGTAACCTCAGGTGGCCGATCAACTTTGACCCCTGTGCCAGAATGTCGAGACTGAGTACATGACCCCCGCGGCGACTGTGTTACATAATAAATCATGTATGCGCGATGTAGCGACGACCTACTTTTTGACCCCCTACGTTGCATACTACAGTTTCCAGCGCGCACGTGTTCTTGCCATTTATGTGCACAACGAATTGAAAATCATGGCTGTAACGAAGCCATCACGTGCACAACGCTCTGAGACAAGGACATTCACATTAATAAAACACTGCTTATAAATAATTACAGGTCACGATGATTGTGCGGTTTTGTTACGTTCATTAATAATAATTGCAAGAAAGGAAGCGTATCAATAAATGATTAACATAAACTATAATATGCATGGTTCACTCTTATGTTAATTCGGCAGTCACCATGTTTACGCTGGTCACAGCTAATAGACGTTATATCCTGTATATATTGTCATGCATGTAAGAAGTCCATAAAGAACACTCAAAACGAGGTGGAACGACATCCTGGACCGGATATGCATTCTAGACTGGCTAGATGCCGGCCGTAACGTCGCGCTAACCTTTGCCACGTACCGCTAACTTTTTGACATGAACCGCTAACCTTCGACGTTCTGGACCGCTCAACGTTCTAGATCGCCACACTAGTAGGGACAGTTTTGTCAGTGAAACAGAAGGGTGAAAGACAAGCAAAAAAGCGGTGGGATAACTTAAAATCGCAATACACACAACACACACCACTAAAACAGATTATTGCCCACGTGTTGTGCCCAGTGAACCCATTAGTTCAACCCTGCACTTATGTTGCTCAAACCTACCTCGCACAAACACTTCTACTTCACACATCGAGAGTATTGAACGGGAACCGGTAATCTGTATCACCAGATACCGCCCCGTTGCATTCTTCTCACACTGTATGATCAGCCGTGCTTCTGGGTGTGGTCCGTCGAGCGTAGCACAGATCGCGTCCAGTGCGACGAGAGACGACCCACCAGTTGGCCAAGTGTCCATCAGCCCCACTCGCAAATCGTGTAGTCGCTCGGGTTTATCTGTGAATATTTAACGAAATGTGCTGCTTTACGGATTTCTAAATAGGAATATTGTTTTCCTCTCTGAAAATCCATGCAAACCGAGAGTGTCGTGCCGAGAGTCATATTTATATACATAAATATATATTTTAATTAATCATTTACGTAAATCTGATCTTGGTGCATTTAACTTAGATTTCCTTAGTTCATGTGGCACTATATTGTTTATGTGTTTAATCATAAACTACATTAGTCAGTAATACATGTAAACACCCTGAACAGGGCACTACTCTGGAAACGAGTGTATAGATACATTGTATTACTATTATTGTTATTACTATAATACTATACTACTACTAATTATTATTATTACTATTACTATACTATTACTAATAATAATAATAAGAAGAAGAAGAATAATTATTATTATTTCAATTATTACTATAATATAATAACACTAATTATTATTACACTTACATTGGACCCGGTTGTAGATGTGCACTGATAGTACTTGACGTTCCGTCTCCAGGTCGACTGCCCACCAAGGGTGGCGATAGTTTACTTTAGTATGCGTGCAGGGATCTTCGGTACTGCCGTCGACGGCTTTGTCCGGATTGAAAAGTGGTTTGTAGTAAGTCGACTGGCGGGTATCGTGTCCAAACGCTATGTTCTCTTCCGTGTTCGACACTGCAAATAAAAGTGACGAGTTCCCTTTTCAGTAGTCAAATTAACTCGTCAGATGTTCGCCATTTGGATTGTTCATTCATCATCAAGATATTATTATCTGCTGCTGTGGCGAGACCAGAAATTAGTGTCACCATGAGAATTATATTAACTTCCAAACACTAATGTTGACGATTGCTGTTCTCAACTACGTATGCGGGCATCAACTACTTTTATATTTTTAATACGCTAACTTGAAGTTGTCATATCTCCAACCCCTGTCCCCAATTATTAGGGACTCACCCCCCCAAGTCCTCCATGGTACCGATGCCTGCTATTTATATTAACATCTACCGAACTATTTGTTAGGAATTGGTTTCCATACACGGCCCGCCGCTGGAATATGGGTCGCAGTCTGCAGTGGCTAATGACGACTATCTTAGGTATTGCTGTATTCAGCTCTCATAAAAACCCTACCTTCTATAGCGAACGCAAACACCACCATCAGCAAAAACATGACGGAAGCTTCGCGGGCTACATCCATCGTTGCACCGTTCTGCCACAACAGTGTCTGTCACCAACCTTAATTGCAACTGCGTTGTCTCTGTGACGATGTTGTCTCTATGACGACGTCGAATAGATTGCGGTCCGGCTGTGTTTCCACTTATCTATATTAAATAATTTACAAAAAAACTCGATGAACATTGTATTCTACTACCGGTGTTTATCTGACAGAGAACAGAGAACATGGGAACACAACCAACATAACAATACAGACCACATGAGTAGACAGACAACATGAGAACACAGACAACATGAGAACACAGACAACACGAGAACACAGACAACATGAGAACACAGACAACACGAGAACACAGACAACATGAGAACACAGACAACATGAGAACGCAGACAACATGAGAACACAGACAACATGAGAACACAGACAACATGAGAACACAGACAACATGACAATATAGACCACATGAGTAGACAGACAACACGAGAACACAGACAACATGAGAACGCAGACAACATGAGAACACAGACAACACGAGAACACAGACAACATGAGAACGCAGACAACATGAGAACACAGACAACACGAGAACACAGACACCATGAGAACACAGACAACATGAGAACACAGACAACATGAGAACACAGACAACATGAGAACACAGACACCATGAGAACACAGACAACATGAGAACACAGACAACATGAGAACGCAGACAACACGAGAACGCAGACCACATGAGAACACAGACAACATGAGAACACAGACAACATGAGAACACAGACAACATGAGAACACAGACAACATGAGAACACAGACAACATGAGAACACAGACACCATGAGAACGCAGACAACACGAGAACACAGACAACATGAGAACACAGACACCATGAGAACGCAGACAACACGAGAACACAGACAACATGAGAACACAGACAACATGAGAACACAGACAACATGAGAACACAGACAACATGAGAACGCAGACCACATGAGTACACAGACAACATGAGAACACAGACAACATGAGAACCAGACACCATGAGAACGCAGACAACACGAGAAAACAGACAACATGAGAACACAGACACCATGAGAACGCAGACAACACGAGAACACAGACAACATGAGAACACAGACAACATGAGAACACAGACAACATAAGAACACAGACAACATGAGAACACAGACACCATGAGAACGCAGACAACACGAGAACACAGACAACATGAGAACACAGACATTATGAGAACGCAGACAACACGAGAACACAGACGACATGAGAACACAGACAACACGAGAACACAGACAACATGAGAACGCAGACAACATGAGAACACAGACAACATGAGAACACAGACAACATGAGAAAGCAGACAACACGAGAACACAGACGACATGAGAACACAGACAACATGAGAACACAGACAACATGAGAACACAGACAACATGAGAACACAGACAACACGAGAACACAGACAACACGAGAACACAGACAACATGAGAACACAGACAACACGAGAACACAGACAACATGAGAACACAGACAACATGAGAACACAGACAACACGAGAACACAGACAACATGAGAACAGAGACCACACGAGAACACAGACAACACGAGAACGCAGACAACATGAGAACGCAGACAACATGAGAACACAGACAACATGAGAACACAGACAACAAGAGAACACAGACAACACGAGAACACAGATAACATGAGAACACAGACAACATGAGAACACAGACAACATGAGAACACAGACAACATGAGAACACAGACAACACGAGAACACAGACAACACGAGAACACAGACAACATGAGAACGCAGACAACATGAGAACACAGACAACATGAGAACACAGACAACATGAGAACACAGACAACACGAGAACACAGACAACATGAGAACGCAGACAACATGAGAACACAGACAACATGAAAACACAGACAACACGAGAACACAGACAACATGAGAACACAGACAACATGAGAACACAGACAACATGAAAACACAGACAACACGAGAACGCAGACGACATGAGAACGCAGACAACATGAGAACACAGACAACATGACAATATAGACCACATGAGTAGACACACAACACGAGAACACAGACGACATGAGAACGCAGACAACATGAGAACACAGACAACATGACAATATAGACCACATGAGTAGACAGACAACACGAGAACACAGACGACATGAGAACGCAGACAACACGAGAACACAGACAACATTAGAACACAGACAACATGAGAACGCAGACAACACGAGAACACAGACAACATGAGAACACAGACAACATGAGAACGCAGACACCATGAGAACACAGACAACAGGGGAATTAGGCAACATGAGAACACAGACACCATGAGAACGCAGACAACACGAGAACACAGACAACATGAGAACACAGACAACACGAGAACACAGACAACACGAGAACACAGACGACATGAGAACGCAGACAACATGAGAACACAGACAACATGAGAACACAGACAACATGAGAACACAGACAACATGAGCACACAGAGGACACCAGATCACAAACAACATCAGATCATAGACATGAGAACACAGACAACATGGTAACACTGGCAACACGAGAACACAGACAACACGAGTACATCGACAAAATTAGAACATAGACCACATGAGAACACAAACAACATGAGAACACTGATAACGTGTGAACATACACAACATGAAAACTCACGCAACTATGATAATATTGCCAGTTAAATGAGACTGATACTTGAATTGGTCAAAATATAATAATTAACCAGATTATGGAATATGTAAGACATTACATATAACGGATAAATTAATGATTAATTATTTCAGAGGAAACAAAAGCATCACTTACTTAAAATCATAATACTATGCCTGAATAGTTTCGGAGTAAACAAAGATCTAATACCATTATAAGAAGTCATTTTGTCCAGGAGATATGTTTTGCCATTTTGTTGCAATACCATCCAAGACACTATTACTCTTTTATCTCAGAATTGTGTTACTGTTTTCTGTGTATTTTATTATGATATTAACTACAAAATGTATGTGTAATTTAAAGAAAATGATCATGTAATTTGCTTTTTTGTTGGTGTTTGTGTACAAGCAACAATTGACAGGGTGATAGGTAAAGTTTACTGATTCATCATCATCATCATCATCATCATCATCATCATCATCATCATCATCATTGTGCAGCTATAGTGCAGCTATAGTGTCCCGTGGTTGGGCGAAGGTCTCAGCATGCTGCTTCCACATCTGCCTATCTTGCGCTATCCTCTGCCAGATAGTACCCTTCCAGTGGTCGTCTCTCCAACGTCTCGCCGGTTTTTCTCTAGGTCTTTTCCTTTCGTAGAGTTTCCAAGTGGTGATACGTAGTGTACATCGGTTATCTCGTATCCTGCTGACGTGCCCTGACCAGGTCCACTTCCATTTTTCTGACTTGTTCAATCACGTCTGTGACCTTGGTTTTTTTTCTCTTACCCAGATGTTTGTTTTTCTGTCCGGGTATGTGATGTTTAACATAATCTTTTCCATCTTTGTTTGTGCGGCTGCTAGCTTGTTCTTTGCATGTGTGGTGAGTGCCCATGTTTCCGCGCCATATGCAATTGCTGGAAGCAGGCATGAGCTGTAGATTTTTGTCTCTTAAAGCATGTTCCATTGTTACCCTTGAAGATGTCGCGGAGCTTGGCGAATGCTGTCCATCCCGCCGTGATTCTTCTTTGAATTTCCGTGTCTTGGTTTTTGTCTCTGGTGCTGTATCTCTGTCCCAGGTAGATATAGCTTTCAATATTTTCGATCTGAGTGTTGTTGACATATATTGGTGAGTCGGTTTGCATCATCACCTTTGTCTTCGAATTGTTCATCTTCAGACCCTGGCTGTCACTTTCATCAGCTAATTCCTGTAGCATTTGTTGTATAGCTCATGTGGTGTATTAGCGCATATGAGTATGTCGTCGGTGAAGGGAAGACTACTAATATATTCGCTATCTATCTTCAAGCCTCTGGTTTCCCAAGTCAGTCGTCTGAATATGCTTCCGAGTACTGCCGTGAACAGTTTGGGCGATATGGTATCTCCCTGCCGTACTCCTCTCCTGGAGTTGATCTTGTTGATTCCTTTGTGTAGGTGGCCTGTCATCGAGCTGTTGGTGTAGATTTCCTTCAGGAGTTCGATGTACATTAGTAAATTAGGTCAAACGTTACTAATGCGTTCATATATGCATGTGTTTTTCTTTTGATTATACACTTACAAATATAATGTCTACTGTTCCCTACATTCGTTTTTATAAAATAGAACTTCGTATCTAAAACTATTTTAACTAGAACTAAGACAATTTCGTTCGCAAAATCGCAGTCAACCAGACGCCATGTTATTTGTTTGTTATATGTTATTTGCGGGCACTTGATATTTGCGGCAACATTCGCCTTCAACAAAGTGTTGATAACATTATGAATTAAGCTATCGTGCCAACTTACTCAAGTGCGAATTAGTTAAAGGTTTGTCAGTCGTTGTCTACGACGGTCTGATCTGAGACCATTTCCAGCAGCCATCTTGGAGTTGTCCCTCTGGCGGAAAATGCTAGGATTTTTTAGAGGGACCTAGGGCTAAATGTTTTACAAATGGTTCATTGAAGTCTAATCAATCGTCAAACCATCCTCGCAAGAGAATGGTCACGGAACTGCGATTATAATTATACCCTACTATTATTACCAGAGTAATTATCCGTTGGGCTGCCATGTTGTCCGTTGTTTGAAAAACGAACTGATAACCTAGTATCATTTATGTAAACGATTTTTCACAAGCTAGTCAATTATTTAATTTTATTATGTATGCTGATGACACTACATTATCTACCTCTTTAAATTCTCTGAGCTAAACGACACTTGATATTAACAGTACCGAAACCATAATAAATTAAGAACTTTCTAAAAATTAACGAATGGCTAAATATTAATAAATTGTTATTAAATAAAAGCAAAACTAAATATATGGTTTTCCATATGTTATTAAACGTATGCAAGCTCTTACACTTAAAATAGATGATGTATATATTGAAAAAGTAGACTTTAGACACTAATCTAAATTGAAGAAAGCACACGGAGAAAATATCAAATAAGTGTTCAAAAAATTGGATTAAAATATGCAAACGTTACATTAACATTTGCATTTGGTTAGAACCGTTTGATTTTGGTTACGACGTTCCCGAAACGTTAGTTTTTGTTGTTTTTGTTTAGAAACTGAAACGTAGATCTACGTTAAAAAACGAGCAAAATAACGCAAAAGAAGTTCGCATTTAAACGTTAATCCAACGTTTCTGCTAACGTTACATTAACATTAGATTATAACGTTTGCATGCTATTTGGGTATAGCCCTGTCCGCCAGACGCGACCTGCTCTTCCGACGCATCTACCTGCACCATGCATGGCCAGCTAAAGACAGCGAGGAAGATGAGAGCGAGGAGGTTGATAACGAGGAGGTAGATGATGATGGGGAGATTCTGACAATTCGTTGGAATCTGACAATTCAGTATGTAGTGAGGCAGAACGCTCGGATTCCGAATGATCAAATCTCATGTGTCTAAACACGTTCTATATTTACATGGGAAAATTTTCAATTTTGACATGGTTTCACATGATAACTATTCAAGTTACAGATATCAAAAAGAGCTTGTTTTTAAGTATAATTAGTTCTCTATTGACACATTCATCAATTATTTTACTGCAAGAGATCCTTATGGAGGCAGTTCGCTTAATTATAAAATACAGCAATAGAAGTTAAAATGGGTTTAACGGATAACATTTTTCACTGAACATAATTATGAAATGATCCCCAAAACATAAGATTGCTATTAGTAAATCATATATGTTTGGAAGACGTGGTTTCATAATTATAATAGCTATAGCTTACAAGCATTTTTTCTCCACACAGTCGATTTGGGGCACGTCATCGATTTAGTTATCGAAGACCAAAATAGGGGGCTGCACTAGTCAAATGATCGGACACAGTTGGTCGTTCTGCAGTTAACACAACAACCCCATCCGTGTGGACACTGACTAAAGGTTCCGGTTTCACGTCGCACATCGAATTCAAGGTTTACGTTAGCTGATTGTAGATAAATGCTCAAACGTGTCCATGGCACACCCACCAGTGCTAGACCAAGATGACACGTTCGATTACTTATTCAAGATTGTTTTAATTGGCGACGCTGGGGTCGGCAAAACATGTGTTGTGCAACGTTTCAAGTCGGGGACATTTGTCGAACGCCACGGAAACACAATTGGTGTCGACTTCACAATGAAAACATTGAATCTTGATGGCAAACGAATCAAAGTAAGTCACTTTAAAATAAGTGTGTGCATATGCTGAGCTCAAGGATGCCTAAGATTGACAAAAATGCTACCGCTATAATAGGCCTATAACTATAAGCCATAATAATACTATATACACGATATCTTCAATAATTTTTCTTTCAATCTTGTAAATCGCTGTGTGACATATGACATGACCAACATGACATGAGTCAGTATGACATCACTGTCATCAGTCGGCACTTGTATACAATGGTTAAAGTAAGCCAGACACAACACAAGTACACAGTATATTCTTACAGTTACACATACAGAGTAAACTGAGCAGATTGACAGAACTTGTAGATTTTAAAGCAGCAGAACTTGCCAGAAGTATATAAAATCAGCAAGTGTTATTTTATTTATTACAATTTAAATGGATCACAAACTTTTTGCAGATCATATTAGCTTTTGTCTTTATTGTGCTACAGTTGTGCTTAATTTTATTTTACCATTTCTATAACGTACTGGCTAATTGCAGAGCAGATCCCAGAATAAGGTCACACTCGCTACTATTCGCAGATCTGTGGCGTCACTGCTCTGTGAATTAAGAAAACATAGTTGCTATTATTCGCAGCAGAGTTGGTAGGAAAGGGTGTTTATTGGATAATTAGAACTCAGTGCATATGTTTTATTAGCTGCTTACTAAATACAAGATACAAGAAGCTTTATTTAACGTAGGTTTACATGTGAATTTGATAACATTAGCTCATCTGAGCTATTTTCCGACAAACAAGTGTAAAGCAACGATACATAAAACATAAAAAGCATACAGAGTATTTTAAATGACAGCAATAAAACATATAAATACGTGTAATGAGTACAAAATAAATAATACATGCATGTATAATAATATTAATTTTTTTCACTTTGGGCAGTTATAGCGATTGAAAATGGTACATAAAACATGCAAAGTATATTAGTTACAATAGAGTGAAATAATATATAATTTAAGACATTAGCATAAGTGTAAGATAAAATGTAGAGAATAGATATGTATGTATATATATATATAAAACTAATTAAAATAATTTAAGACATTAAAACATATTTCTGTGATTATTTGACTAAACTTATTTTTTTAAACCATTAGAATAAATTAAGGCTTTACAATATTTTACACATATCCATATTGCATGTATACAATGAAAGCTATATTCATAATATTAGCATGGCGACAAACATGTTAGCTGTGGGGCCCATCATGGACAAATGATTTAAGTCCATATTTAGACGTGTTTGCCTTAGGGACAACTGCAGTTTTTATCCTTTCGCATGGAATAAATAAATCGAAGTGCTCTCTCCTGAATTTTTTCAAGTTTTTTGGTGCTAGATTGGCTACAAAAATGCCAGATCAAAGGACAGTAGTTGATGTTTGATGTTATGAATGATTTGAAAATTGCAAGTTTCCCTTGTTGAGTAAGGAGATGACCGAGACGTTTTAAGACCGCTAACTGTCTAGCTGCCTTTTTGCAGATGTTAGCGATATGTGTGTTAAAAGTTAACGAATGATCAATCTCAATGCCGAGAAGGACAACACAGTTTTCACAGTGAAATGGTAGTTTTTTCAAAAGTAAAATTTGTTGTCCCTTGTTCCCCTCATGCCGAAGCTAATGTCTTGGCATTTGGATGGGTTAGCCTTCATTTGGTTGATATTGAACCACTGTAATGTAGAAGTACAGTCTTGTTGCAAGGTATGAATGAGAGTGTCAGAATTTGAGTGAGCATAAGACAGAGTGTTTACAGTTGGCGTGTGTTCATAGAAGTTTTTTCTAAATACTATTCTGTCCTAACAATGGCGAGATGAGTGGCGCGGATAATGTCGACACTACTGAACAGAGATTTGCTCTATTATTTTAACGACATGCATAGCAACTAGTCAAAGATTCTCTCCTACATACTCTGCAAATGCTTCCCTAATTCACAATGCAATGACGTCACTGCTCTGCGAATTAGGGAAACTCTTTCCTAATCAACATAGACTTGAAATTATGTATATAATCTCACAACTATGGAATGTATGTATATATATATAATATATATAATATTATATATATGTATAATAGTTAATAATAAATATCTCACATGTTAATAGATATATAGATTCATAGTATGCATCTATGTAACTATGACCTTTCACTCTTATATTTTTAACTAGATCAGCTACTACAGCTGTTAGCTACTATTACCAATACTAATTAACAGAGTTTTACTTTAGATTTTCATGTGTAATAAGTTTATTATTATAACAACATGCACAATCGCAACTTTTTCTTACCGGCTCTCAGAATACTGCAAGTCTTTCGCAAATTCTACATTTGTACATGTTCCAACCCTGACACGATAAACATTTGATTACAACTGGATTAATAATAGGCCCTCCATTAATAATATGTTGTAGTTACAAATCTGGGACACAGCAGGCCAGGAGAGGTTCCGCACAATCACACAGAGTTACTACAGAAGTGCCAATGGTGTCATCATTACCTATGATATCACAAAGAAAGAGTCGTTCAACAATGTCACCCGCTGGCTGGAGGACGTTAAAAGATATGCAGCTTGTAACATAGCACAACTGCTCATAGGTATGACAAGAATGTATGCTTTCTATTTATTTTATTTCATGTACTGTTTGGTCATATTGGTGCATGGTGATTAAAATCAGTCATTCAGTGGTTTTATGCAACTACAGTGTATGTCATTCTCACTGGTTCTTTTACATCCCAAATTAGTGAGACGTGATCAACGTCAAATGTGAGCAAGCGTCTAGCATACAAGACACAATGATAGTTGCCAGTGTTTAAAACTGGGTTTTTACTAACAGGCATTGCTTTTTTAATTTGGTGAGGCTCCAGTGGATTGTTCTCATATTTGGGAGTCTGAAAAAAATTGGAATCTGCACTTTTTCAACAAATTAAATGATAACATCTTCATAGTGATAGTTTTATGTTATTAAGAAAATCCCTATCCTGAATACTTATGTATGTATCAATCAATAGCCCAACAAAATCTTTGGTCCAGGATAATAATAACTTGTGTAACTGCTCTGAACTTTGATATAGCAGCAATGTTACTTCCCAATCAACACTTACAAGAGATAATTGGACTGAGCATGTATTAACTGCAGCCAGACTGTTGTATCTTTACTGTTTGTTTCTTCCAGGTAACAAGAAAGACCTGGAAGAAATTAGGGAGGTCCCGTTCAGTTCCGCTCAGAGTTTAGCCGCCCATTATGGGATGTTGGATGTGCTGGAGACAAGCGCTAAGGAGAACGTGAACATTGAGGACGCATTTGTGAAATTAGCCGAGGTATGTAACTTGGTTTTAAGCATGATGATGATTTAATTGTTGTTAGGATGACAAAATAAACAATGTATAGAGGAAATCACTACTAAAAAGGTGATTTGTTTACTGTTTTTTTGGAACTATAGTTGTTATTACTTTGGCGTACCATAAAGCTCACACTGCTGGTCCTGGACCACTACTTAATGGATATGCTTACCCATTGTTGCAGTTCTAAGTGAAACATTACCCAAAAAAACAGAAATCCACAACTTTGCGAACATGCTCATCAAAACCACAACAGACGTTAATGCTCAAGCTGTCATGCGGCAAGTTTTTTTAAATCAGCACTGATTCAGTGCAGACAGCCTGTAATGTCCAGTTATTTCATCCATTTAGTGCTGTGTTTTCGCACTGCTCAGATAACAGGTGGCATTTGTCTTGATTTACAAAAATGCGAACAGTTGCACTGCAACAGGCTTCAGCTAATGAGTTGTGCATTCTTGTCATGCACACTACCATTGAACAAGTGCTGGATGGTTTTGCTGAATATATCTATGCTACATGTCACCCGGCACAAAGTTGCAAATGTGTGACTAAGTGCATATGTCCACGTGCCCCTAGCTTAATGAGAATTTAACAGATGCGCACCAAAAAGATGTTTCACTGGCACAGTGTGTGTCTGTTGGGATATAAGAACTTTACAGTATGTAAGATGCATGATGTGATCAAATTACAAAATAATAACCTGTTACATCTCAGTTTAGTTTACACAGCTCAGTTACAGGATGTGTTTATGGGTACATTTTGACATCATTTATGAAACCTGACCCTGCACTGGGCCTATTGCGGTGTTGGAGAAGATGACAGTGGAAGTTGAAATATATTTATTAATGTCGGTCTGAAGTAATCAATATAACTCATAATCCATGAAAGGCCAATTCATATGGCAGTCTACTGACTCGACTGCAAAGCATGTTTCAAAGAAGCTAGTTAGCTTGTCATAGTGAACAGTAAATTTGTTTTGTTTTGAAATTCTAGAATGATACAAACACCTTTCTTATTGCGCTGCTAAAGGGTTTTGATGTGGTTTTGTCTGTTGTTGACGACAGGAACTGAAGCAGATGCACGGAGGAGAGGGTTTGGAGGAACAGTCAACACATGGCCTCACACTCAACACACGCAACGTGGACAAGGGCTTCTCCTGCTGCTAGGGACACCTTCGACTCTCAGTAGGAACACATCCCATATACTACCGTATGTTTGGAACCACAAGTTGGGGCAGGCTGGAGGTCAACTACATTGAACAGGAAATTAAACATAAATTCCGGAATTTGTATTACATCTTAAAAATTATTTATAGTGTAATTGCAATTGGTGAACATAAATATAAAGCATAAATCATCATTTACATGAACTAACTTTCCAGCCATAAAAAACTTATATTCATCATGTTCTTGTATTTACTTTTAAAGGAATATTATCTTTAAAATTATATTTTAAAATAAACCTGTTCTAGAACTTTATATACATTTTAAAGTGGTATTTGGATGTTTTTATTGATATTATATAATTGGAATTGATATAATGTACTTCACCCCCAAGTCAGCTTGTGAATGTACTTGTCATTATGTCATAATAACGTTACAGAAATATCAGGTAGTGGGAGTGTGGTGGAAATATACATGGTCGGGGTACTGCCTGTGTAGTGTATTCAAGACATTGATACCCTTTGTGGGAGTCTGTGCTATTATTTTAACTGTACATCATCCAAGGTTTTTATTGTACATCTAATGCAGTATTCACACATACTTGAACCGGATTAAGTATTCACATATACAATTGAGATAATCCAAGGTTAGTTGAATTTTCAACAATGTGTACAAGTGGGAATGTAAGTGAAATAAATGCGATTTAAATTAACCATAAAACTGACTTGGTAATGGGCAAATAGAAAATGGTCAGACCAGTCAGCGTTTCAGTATAATTACAACACAGCTTTATCAACTTATCAAGGTAGTTGAGAAGACAACAACTTTGAAGACAAGGTGTGTGCAGAAATGTGGAAGATGACAATGTATTTAAACTTCAAAAACATTTGTGCTTTTTAGCCAAGTGATACAGGTTAGAACACAACAGAAGACGTTTAAGGAATAATCTTAATATTATCTTTGGCGATTTGTTTCATTTCAAAACTATCCACGAACATACAAAAATTGGTGTGTAACTTACATTGCACTGTGTAGTATTCGTGTGACAATTTGTGTGGTGAAAGCTGTTTTAGTCTACATCGGAGTTGATCTCCAAATTCACACACGTCACATATCTGAGCACTGCCCTTGTGTGTTACTGTTTTGCAATTAATGTGGATGTCATCCCAATGTGTATGGGTGCTGTAATATTGTTATCATATGACAATCTGACCTGACACAGCAACAACTATATGGATGTTAAGTTGCACAAACCTATTCTGCAGTCGAGTAAATTTTCCCCAACAATCCAAAATGAATAAAATACATACGCACATGAAGCCATAGATAAAGAAAATGACAACGAGTCATGATGTTTCTCAAAATGTTGCTTTTGGTCTCGGCTTCTGTTTTAGAAATATATCAACAAAAAATGGAGATTTTTAAACAACGTACAATTCTAAAGCTCATAACTTCATGTCTATGTACCAACAGTACCTGGTCTGCTGTGGCAGGTCACATTTTGGCCCAAAGCGTTCAATGATGAGATTATTATTTGTGGTTGTTAATAAATAATGGTTTACAATCTGCAGACAGCATCAAGATGTGCCTTGTTACCATGCGTCATAATATTGTATCCATTAAACTGACTAGTCTCTGAAAGGTTTCTTTCTCAGATGTCTATTGCCTTGTGCACGTACATTATACGTCGTTAGTCTTCCAATACCTGAGTGATTGATAACCACTGTCTTTTCTACAACAATTGTGCACCTAATGGTTATACGACATACCCAGAGGATTGTAATGTTCTGATATCATCATCACATAACAGCTGATGCCTTCAACTTAGCAGAACTTGTTGAATGAAGAAACTACATAGTTTTAACGACACAGGAAAGGGTGTTGACCTGTTGAAACACAGGTATATTTTTAGAATGTATTTGTTGTATTCTCATGATTGTATATTTATTAGAATGGGACAGGAGATGGTGTTGTATTATCATGCATATATTGAAATGTTTGTTCATCTGAACCATGTTATAAGGTGCTATATACAGGGGTGTAGAAGATGTAATTGATTTCACTGCAGATTAGCAATTGTTACTATGCATCGAAATCAGTATAATAAACAAATGTAAAATGATTTGCCTGACTGAATAATTACAACTGTAGATTTTTTCGCTCAGTTGGTATTGTTGTATATGGTATGATGTATGTATGTATATATTTTTATTGATTAATGTTCGAGGGCTGTGATGTCAGATGACAACTAATGAACAGAGTTTGTCTTGTTACCGTGTTCATATCCTGAAAGAAAATATGCAAATGAAACAAGCAATGAATGCACAGTTGAACTCCTCATATTACACAAAGCTGTCATTATGCAGATGTTGTTACATGTTAGTTGTCAGCTAATTTTTATTCATTGTGAACGCGTTCCACTGAACATTATAATTATATCCGCTGTATTTAAAACTCTGAAAATAAACATACTGTTATATCAAGTAATACTTCTTGATTGTGAAATTTTATTTTCAAATCAACACGAATGCAAAACTTACAGTAAAAGTATTTAAAGTCTCTTGCATTGTTTTCGGGCCTCCCGATTCTCCCGGCAGTTACCCTCTACATCCATAATAAAACAATAACTAATGATAACTAGTAGGACACCTAGTGGTCACATGACATCCACACTCATCAATAGTTATGAGGATACACCACCACTTGGATTTTTATTATGAACAAAAGTAGAAATTATAGAATTCCACGACAAAATGATAATTCCCAGAATGTACCTGGAGCCATATTGTGGATATTGGAAAAAGCCTGAGGGTGTCGCCACCCTGTCACATCCTCCCTCTAATCCAGATCACTGGTGGAATGGGGGGAAATGTTAGAGCAAGCACGGTCGGTACTGCTTTCCCATATAACATCACACCACCAACAAACAACCCTACTACCAGTGGTAGTACATAATTACACTGCTGTGTTATAGCATACTTGTGTAAACCCACTAAGCACCGGGATATAGCACATGATTACACTGCTCTATTACAGTATATATCAATTATGTCAAAAATATATGTATAACCAACAAAATATACCTTACTTATGTACCGATATGAATCATCCATGGTAACACTAATTACAGTTTCGTCACACTCTTGATGTAAAGTTCCTGTAACAAAAATTAAGCCACTCGTAGGTTTTGTAATTGATCATATTCCCAATCATCCAGTTTCAGAATCACTTGGTGAATTAATCACTGTGACTGTCACATGACCTGTGGCACCGTTCAGACTTTGTTTCCAAATTTCGCACCTTTGTTGTTCATGGGGAGTTTCTCATAGGCATCAGACTCCATGTATTTCTTGATTTCTGGCAGGTTCTGGAGACACATCAACAGTGTTTTAGAAAAATATTGCACATATTTCAATGTTACAATTGTAATACCGGAACCACATGGAATTCTAAACATTCTGTGATTGTAATTATCCTGAAATCTATCCTGTGCAATTTCTGATGGTTCACAAAACTCCACTTGTCGAATTTGGAGGGTATGTTAGATTTGTTGACAAGTTATTTATAGAACAAAATGTATAAACATAATTCAGTTTGCTTTCTCTGTGGTTTGATGCAATAGCAAAAATCTGCAATTTTTTACGGAAATGATTTCGCCTGTCAGCAAATAAGCAGAAACCACCAGTGGGTTTCATTTTTAGTACACCAATAAGTGTAGTAGTAGTAGCAGTACTACATAGAATGTATATTTTTGATTAATGCTGACAGGTTGTTTTTATACTAATAGTTAGAATTCATCACCAGTTCAGCTAATAATGCTGACAAAAACATGAATGTATCACAAAAACATGTTCTGTATCACAAACCTCAAATCTGTCCACAAAGGCCTTCAGCTTTGGTACGTTGTCAAGACACTTTGGCTCAAGGACCACAAGTTTGGTGAGGAGCTCGTACACGTGAAACTCAACCACTGTCACCTGTAACATGTTCACCATCGACAATTGTTGACGTTTAGTGTCAGGCTTTCGGTGTGACTTCCATAAACTACTCTTCTGTGGGTGGTTAATGGAGTTGCACCATTAACTGATGTTAACTGGAAACCTGGTTTCTCCTCTTATGGCTTTGTAAATATAAAAATCCAGTAATCCAAAATAAACGTGGATGTGTGGATGAAGGGGCCATTTGGAATATAAAATAAATTGGAGGGAAACACGGGTGATACTACAGTGTACACAAAATGTGGACATATTATGTTCTTTATATACATTTTCAGCAATTCCACTCTTTATATACATTTTCAGCTATTCCACTCTTTATACTTTTATTCTCAGTTATTCCACTCTATATATTCTTTCAGCAATTCCACACTTTATATATTTTTTCAGTTGTTCCAAACTTTATATATATTTTCAATTATTCCACTATATATTTATTCAGCTATTCCACTCTTTATATACATATTTTCAGCTGTGCCTGTAAATATGTTTTTTTTTAAATAAAAAATCAACTGCAATTCACTGATGTGTCGTACATTCTCACCATTCTTTTCAACAGAAAGACTTGGGATCCTATCTCTGTATACACAGAGTCAATATTTTAGCAACTACCACACATGATTTCACTTGAAGACGTAGATGCATGTCAGTGTATCCCTGCCACACAGTACTTCACATGAAGACGTAGACACATGTCAGTGTATCCCTGCCACACAGTACTTCACTTGAAGACGTAGACACATGTCAGCGTATCCCTGCCACACAGTACTTCACTTGAAGACTTAGACACATGTCAGTGTATCCCTGCCACACAGTACTTCACTTGAAGACGTAGACACATGTCAGTGTATCCCTGCCACACAGTACTTCACTTGAAGACGTAGACACATGTCAGTGTATCCCTGCCACACAGTACTTCACATGAAGACGTAGACACATGTCAGTGTATCCCTGCCACACAGTACTTCACTTGAAGACGTAGACACATGTCAGTGTATCCCTGCCACACAGTACTTCACATGAAGACGTAGACACATGTCAGTGTATCCCTGCCACACAGTACTTCACTTGAAGACGTAGACACATGTCAGTGTATCCCTGCCACACAGTACTTCACTTGAAGACGTAGACACATGTCAGTGTATCCCTGCCACACAGTACTTCACTTGAAGACGTAGACACATGTCAGTGTATCCCTGCCACACAGTACTTCACTTGAAGACGTAGACACATGTCAGTGTATCCCTGCCACACAGTACTTCACTTGAAGACGTAGACACATGTCAGCGTATCCCTGCCACACAGTACTTCACTTGAAGACGTAGACACATGTCAGTGTATCCCTGCCACACAGTACTTCACTTGAAGAAGACACATGTCAGTGTATCCCTGCCACACAGTACTTCAGTGTATCCCTGCCACACAGTACTTCACTTGAAGACGTAGACACATGTCAGTGTATCCCTGCCACACAGTACTTCATTTGAAGACGTAGACACATGTCAGCGTATCCCTGCCACACAGTACTTCACTTGAAGACGTAGACACATGTCAGTGTAACCCTGCCAAACAGTACTTCATTTGAAGACGTAGACACGTCAGCGTATCCCTGCCACACAGTACTTCACTTGAAGACGTAGACACATGTCAGTGTATCCCTGCCACACAGTACTTCACTTGAAGACGTAGACACATGTCAGTGTATCCCTGCCACACAGTACTTCACTTGAAGACGTAGACATGTCAGTGTATCCCTGCCACACAGTACTTCACTTGAAGACGTAGACACATGTCAGTTTATCCCTGCCACACAGTACTTCACTTGAAGACGTAGACACATGTCAGTGTATCCCTGCCACACAGTACTTCACTTGAAGACGTAGACACATGTCAGTGTATCCCTGCCACACAGTACTTCACTTGAAGACGTAGATACATGTCAGTGTATCCCTGCCACACAGTACTTCACTTGAAGACGTAGATACATGTCAGTGTATCCCTGCCACACAGTACTTCACTTGAAGACGTAGATACATGTCAGTGTATCCCTGCCACACAGTACTTCACTTGAAGAAGACATGTCAGTGTATCCCTGCAATTTATTGGCTTTTCCATTTTGTTTTTGACGGGTGGTGGGTGGGTGGTATCGATCAGATCCTATCCAACATTGTTTGGATTATTGTGATATTTACGTAGTATTCACAAGTGATACTTGACTATGTTAGCTGCATATGAAATCACCTGGAAAGGATGAGTTGACCAGTTGTTTACAGACAACCTGCTCATCTACTTCAACCTCACTGCACACATTCTGTTCCACACAACTGGGACAAACACAAAACAGTGTCAGCGAATTTGTGGCAATAACACTACTAATACAACTGCACATTTCAAAATGGACAGTCGACAACAAACGCTGGATTATTAACTTTAATAATAATAAAGATTCTCTAATGTTCCCGCGTCAACAGATGTTGTTTTTATGAGAGGACGTAACATCATTCTGACCTTTCAACGTGCCTACCTTTTCACCAAGAAACCAGGGATTGTCACCAAGAACGACCTCAAACTGTTTCAACTTGTCTGGTAATGTGGCCACGTAAGGAGGCTTCAGTTTCTCCTAACAACAAAACCACAAGTAAACAATCGATTCTCTTCTTGCGTTTGGCAATAATAATAATAGTTAGTAAAACTTCTAGTTACTGCAATGACTCACAATCTGTAAATACAGATATTTTGTTTTCTACGTATGTTGCATGCTGGACAATGGGATCTCCATGTATGGGGTTGGAATGTTGTGTGTGATTCACCAGGCCTTTGCCGTTCATCAGTTATATTGTTTTGGATTTTGTCCAGCACTGATCTTAGGGATCACAATAAACTTGGGAAGCTTGACAAGTATTTTTTGTGTGAATTTGATCTATTTTAAGATAAGTAGAAAGCTTGCTTAAGTTACTTTAACAACATAAATATGACAAGATGTCACTTTATATAACTGGACAAACATTGCAATCATGCTTTTTGTACGAGACAAAATTCACAGTTTTCTTGTTGTTGGGCATCCATGTCATACTAAAATAGGGCGGGGTACAACATGACTGGCCGGCCCAAGGTCATGCCTATGGAACATAAATCAGCTAACATAATCTATGCCCAGAAAACTTAGAGTTTGAACGGATGTACATCCAAAGTGGTTTCAAGGCCAGAACATAGAGATAAACTAACAAACTCTGGATTGTAGCATATTCTGACGAATCCAGTGTTTAAGTCGGCCGTCTCAGCAAGAATCATGTCCACCCTGGCTCTCTCCTCTTCTGACTCGCCACCTGTAGAAAAAACCAGATGCAACAGGTGATGACAGGTTGAATTTTAATGTACATTTTGGTGGTACTCAGTGGCAAGGTGTAAACGGGTATTTACCATGATGCCAATTCTCCTCTGATGCTTAGTTATTGTGAAGTTAACACACCAGAAGAATCCAAGTTCTCACACGTATATTGTACAGTTAGGTATATACAGCAAATCTCGCATAATGCGGACTCTTAGTCGGTCTGCACTAAACTCGACAGAATTCCGAGGAACGGTTGACCTGTATTCCACTGTCCACAAACAGATACACGTATGTCTAGGTCGGATTATGCAAGTTGGATCTTCGTCTAACTTGGACTCACTGAACTGGTCCTTTTGATCAATGTTAATGTGTTTTTCTTCACTTAAGTCAGATTGCAGTGAGAATCGTACCAAAGTGAAGCACATAAAAGTAGTCTAATACTTTACAATGTTGTGTTTGTTTTAAGTAAACATAACTAATAATGTAAGTTTTACAAAGATGTCGGTGTTTTGTGTGTAAGTCAATCAGCTGTGAAGTGACTCGTGGTTGACAGGATTTGGGTAAATAATGGTCAAAGAAAACTGCTGTGATTTCCATAGTCTGAATTGTGACAACTCTGAAGTGACAATGGCTGGTGTCCTCAATATTTATTATTTTAGTCAATGATTAGTTACGATTTATATCAACTTCACAACACTAGATTCTATTGTTATGAAATTTCAGCTAAATATGAGTGTTAGAACGAGGGAATGGGATGTGCTCAGTTTTAAGTAGAATGTTAAGAGTCGAACTTACACAGTTTGTGTTTGCGAGCAATGTGCATGGCAATGGCAGAGCTCTGGGTGAGCTTCAGGTCACCATCCATGTAATACGGCAGCTGTGAAGGAGGGTACAAAGCAAAAATTACAGCAAATTAACTCACTAAATTTTAACACACATGAAAGAAGCACTCCACAATAGCTATATCTAGAGCCTCGTACACCCGTCATCTGGTGGGACGGCACAGTGGGCTAACTCTGGATGAGCACAAAATCTTACTAGCTATTGACTCTCAGTCTTACTGTTATTTATGTGACACAGCATGCCAAAACCAGGCTTTTGTCTGCAAGTTGAGAATTCCATATTATTATTGATTCAATTAGAGGAGATGAAGAGCTTTAAAATGATACCAAGATGAACACTTTATCTTATGTATAGGCGAAGATATTCCACTTCAAGTGCATAAGTTTGTGGAATGTCACTTCCGAGAAAATTAGCTTTTAAAGTGATCGGTCCTAAAAAGTGATATCGTGGAACATTACCATGTCAACTTCCCGCCGGAGCAGAAGTAAACAACAAGATGGCGGACGTTCGTGTCGAAGAACTTTCTAGATGCAAAGGTTTACTTCGGATTATCTAAAGTTACCGCATCTATGTTTCAACAAAACAACTTACAGTATTCAAGAATATGACTATTATACTAGTTGAAATAGTTAGAATGACTTTGGATGGTTTTTGGTCTGAAAAACCTCGGTCCTCGATGTTGAAAAAATCATTAAAATAAAAGTTCTCAACGGATTTTATTCATTTTTATGTTATTTGGCAGCTAAGACGTATGGCTACATTTGTCTCGCAGGAAGTAGGAAATTTGTCCGTTCAGTATTTATTTGGGAGCAGGATAGTGCGCTAAAATGGCTTTGTTTTAGAGTAATTAGCTGTGGAATTAATGAGGGGCTTGCATTGAAATGCTCACTACAGTGGAACCCCTTGTTTAAGACCGCCCCCCAAATCAGAGTGGGGCGGTCTTAAAAGAGGGGTGGTCTCTCGTGAGGGGTTTGCAACATTCAACACTAGGGGGTGCTTATAACGACTAACATCAACACTAGGGGGCGCTTACAACCACTAAGTAGTAAAATACACAAAATAAAGTAGAAAATAAAAAATGAGATAACATTAACAACAACAAAATTATTTTTCTCTTTATTTTATGTGTGACACGTTTCAGTATAAGTTTAATTTTGAATCGGATTTTTTAATAATATCTGATAAAAAGTATCCTCATTTTGAATCGTTTTTAATTATATCTGATAAAAAGTATTCTCATTTAATTTATTAAAAATTCGGTCTGAGGGGCTAAAAAGTGCTGCCACCTCACGGCGTCTGGGTAATCGCACCACGGTCGCCATTTTGTTGTCCTTTCCAGCGCCGCAAAACGATCTTTTACTCTCTGATCTAATCATGAAAACGACTTCTTACAGCCGCGAAACTTCCTCTGTAATAACTCATATTACATATAAATACGCTAGGTCATAAAATGTAATCATTTAAATTGCTGTGAAGAATAAAATTCACAAATCTAAATCGTCCTAAGCTAAAGTCGAGGGGACATCGCCTGCGACTGTTACGCGCAGGCCGTAGATTACCGTGGCGTTACGTCGATATTTTATCGCGGTGTCGCTAAATCTGGATTCCGGTTTTATCCTAAGCTAACCTAAAACTTAGCCTAAGTTTCTAAACTGTAATCATACACAAGTTTCTAAACTTTAGTCATACACAACATGGATATTTAATCGCAGAGTTACGCGTAGACACCGACGGTGACCATGTCCGCCATGATGTCTTGCCGGCGAGTTCTTGCGCGAGTTTGTTTCGTGAATTTTATTTGTTTCAATAATGTAAATGATTTAATTTTATAACATAGTGATGATGTCTTGCCGGCGAGTTATAAGATGTGAGGAAAGTTTAGCGGCTGTTATGTGTCGTTTTAATAATTCGGTCAGAAAGTAAAAGATCGCCAAAATGAATGGTCGTCATCAGGCGATTTATTGTTTTTATGTGCCTCCGTGCGCGTTAGTCATGCGTTTAATGAGAGTTCATTGCGATATTTAGGTTAACAAATGTGCTATCGGATGGTCGTTCGTCAGGGGTAAAATTCAAATTGCCATGGTCGTTGGTCGCGTCTGCCGGGTGGTCGTTGGTGAGGGAACATTTATATAGCGTAGACATTCCGTCAATGAAAAAACGGTCGTAAAAAGCGGGTGGTCGTAAATGAGGGTGGTCGTTCGTGAGGGGTTCCACTGTATTACCCTTTCAACACTGTTTCATGGTATCTATTATGGAAATATTGAAAGATTGATGATTTTGCTGATTGATTCCGCCAAGAACCCACTTTCGACATTTTGAGGGCATGCTGACTAATTACGCCCTGGCACCGATCGCGGATCTGCGACAAGCGCCTGGTTTTGGCGTGCCGCATCACTTATGTATACATACAGTATTTTATACAAGTATATGGACTGATGTGTGTCTAGACCGGGGTACATATGCACATGGATACACATATGTACCAGGAAATTGGTAACAATTTGTTATTACAACTTTCCCCTTACCCACACACTCAGAGATGTGCACTGTGTCCAAATGGTCTACTCACATTTGGGAAATCCAGGCCAAGCTTGAATTTTTCATTCAGCCAGTGATCCCTGCTGAAATCTGGGGCTAAAAAACAGTGTGATCAACGTAAACAGTGGTAGGGTATTATTCACAAAGAGAGGTAGAGGCAGCTGCAAAGTATATATGCTTTCATTGTAGTTGAAGAAAACATAATTTATTAAGAATTTACAGATAAACACATTTGCTCAACAGCACTTACAATACCAGTACTGTTGTCAGCATAGTACAAGTTATATCAATTAAATGAATTTAAATATATTATTATAAAAGTGGAATGGTAAAACAGTTGACTTAAGAGCAGGTCTACGATAGTTCAGTGATAGTAAAATATCAGTTAACCATAGTTAATTAATGGCAAGACTTATACAGTTAAATAAAAGCATGATTTTTAACCGAGATACATGGCCTTAACACATTTGTCATAATAACAAATTAATTAATAAAAGAAATATGTATTTTATTAAACATCATAAACACATGAAATGTCTCAAAATACTGCTCAGATAAAATGGGTGGACTACAAAGTTCCTTTACTTGCTGCCAACATAACTGAGTGTGTTAGGTCTGTGTCATCCGTGCAAGCCAGGGCTGGTGACAAGACACCATCAATGGAGGACACCATATGCAATGAGCCGTAATCTCTGAGACATGTAGGCACCTGCTGCAACTGGAATGGGCGGGGCATACTTAGATAGATAGGTTGGACTCTCGATAAGCCAAATGGCTTCCTAGCCCACCTGCCATCTAGAGTTGAATTTCTAGGTGGCAATCTTGTTAAATCTTGTTAAACTGTACCCAACTGTAAGACAATGACGACTTCAGACACTATGGGCTGACTGGTGTTACCGAGCTGCGTATTCAAACAATTACTTCTACTTCTCAAACATTAGACGTAACATGGGTCAACAGGTTGGTTAAAAGAAAATATGCCAGAAACTCTGGCAAACATTATCATTGGCTGAACTGAACTTTGCCATTTCTCAACGTGATCTACCAAGAGGTACAGAGACATCAACAGGTAGTGAGGTAAGACCGGTCAATGTCAACAGCAGTACCCCCGGACGTCCGAAGACAACCAACGCGCGTGACTAGATGCGTAACATAACCTCTGGTATCACACGATATGACCTTCATCTTTATGTTATATTCAATCATCGATTTTCCATTCAATATCGAAGTGTTATGCAACTGCATACTGTAAGATATACAGGAACTCTGTGCAGTTTGCAAGATAACAAGGTTACAGAGACAGTTATTTACAGTCAAGCGATGATTCTTTTTTCTTACCTGGGCCAACACTATACATCTTGTTTTCAAAGTCTTCACCAACATAATGCAGCATTAAGCGAATCGGCTCTGCCAGCTGTAAACACAAATGAGGAGGTCCATTTGTGGGCCTCATCTGGACACTTCTAGTGCCTGGGCCTACATCAAAGTCACACTTGATGCAAGCAAAATGTACAGCTACTGGTCACAACGCATCTAGATGTGTATTTTATATGGAACACATTATTACTTGATTTTTGCATGTCTAAATTCACACCAATGCCACCCTGCCATGCCAGGGATCCTACTCATACAAAGCTACTCCTGGCAGATCCACTGTGCAAAGGGCAGAAGTTAGGTGAGTCAACAAACAATGTTATCGACTTCACCAGTTGCCACTGCTTCAGCCATACAACAGCGCAAATACCCACCCCAATTTGAAGATGGATCGACAACTTGTGGGAATTGCAACATAATGACCCAATTGCATCTAAACATCACATATAACAAGACACAGTTGGCTGAAATATTTTTACCCGAGCTTAAATAAATTTTGCAAAACGGCCAGCCAGGAATACTGCTGGCTAACACTGGTGTAATCTGCAGTAATCAGCCGGAGTGTCCCCGGGCACACATGACCAGTGCCATCTTGTGTGTTTCTAACAGAGAGATGGCACTGTCTCAGAGTGAAGTCTGACATGCAATTTTTTTACATAAAATGGTGATCAAATGTGTGTTTTAATTATATAACTTTCAATAATTTATATGTTACATATAAAATATACATTTTGTATAATATATATATATATATATATATATATATATATATAAATATATATATAAAATAATAGCCAGTTTTTAATCATAAACCTGCAGTATCTGTGGATTTAATTACATTTAAAATAAAGATCGATATAATAATTAAATTAACAGTTATGTGATTTATTACCTTTAAGTTAAGCCTATTCCCCACATCCTATATGATTTTTAGTATTATTTTTGTGAAGTGTCTACTTATAACACTGAATGAGTACACGCGTCATAAATTTATTTTAGAAATTTAGCGGGAAAACTTTTTCTAACTTTTATGGACAACCGTGCGTGCAACGCCATTGTGAATCGTGTCTATTTTTTAGGCACATTCACGTGAAAGCAGCTATTATAATCCATTGACCTGGTCAACAGCCTACATCTAACACGTTCGAAGTTTTTATGGTCACAATTTTGAGCATGCACTCAAAATGGTGAACATTCGTGCAGTGTAGGAGTGGCACTGACGACGACATGCAGTGTCGACTTGATGTCCTTTCTCATTATGTTCGTAATTCGCAATAGTTAACTTGGAAAACATTTGAGTTAATTCAATGAAAACATTATGTGCAATACAAACCCCTCGTATTTTCCAGTAGCCCAACACGGGAGCCATAGCGCGTGACAATCGAAAACCCCGAAGTAACTTTCGTTAACGCGTCTGCCTCTTTCGCTGCCGCAGTGCTGAAGAGGATCTACAATTTACCTTTGACCTGTCTACCGTAAAGTGTCCCATATATAACAAAGTGTCCCATAAACTTCTATGGAGCATGGTGGAGCATCATGGCGTGGCAGAAAAAATGGGTCAAGAATTATTTGTGTGACAGCAATTTGTCAAAATAGGTGAATGTTCGTCGGATTTAATAAATATTAAATGTGGTGTACCGCAAGGTTCGGTCTTAGCCTTAGGACATATATTGTTCATATTGTATATAAATGATATATGTAATGTGTCATAACTTCTTAAGTTTGTATTATTTGCAGATGACACAAATATTTTGTACTAGCTCTGATGCAGATGTTCATAGACTTATAAGTGTAGTCAACTGTGAACTTGATCGATAAACAATAAACATGGTTCAGTATAAACAAGTTGTCATTGAATGTATCTAAAACTAATTATATGATTTTTGGTAAACGCATAATTAATTTTTATATCGATGTCAAAATTTGCAATAACCAAATTACTAGAGTCAGCAAGACCAAATTCCTTGATAGATGAAAAACTGACTTGGAAAGACCAAATAAATAATGTCAACACAAATCTGTCTAGAATATCCGGAGTAATATACAGAGCAAGTCATGCCTTAGGAACTACAAGCATGCTTACCCTATATTACTAATTGTTCTTACCTGTATTGTCTTACTGCTGTGAAATTTGGGGAAATGCATGCACCACTAACGTGCATTGTATTACAGTGGTACAAAAAATGTATCAGAAACATATGTTGAGTTGAAAGACATCAGCACACAAACCCTTTATTTTATAAATACGGACTACTGAAATTTCAAGAATTAGTACAATTAAAAATGTGTTCTATATTGTCTCGTCACCATTGATTCTGAATACAGTGTACCTACCACAGCCAACAGATCAAGCCACAGAAAGAACAACACACACAGCTACAACATCCCCTACTGCAGGACACAGTACAGACAGATGTCATTCTTCCCCCGGACCATCCCCGAATGGAACAGCCTGCCCCAGGAAATAGTGGCAGCCAAGTCCCTGGACTGCTTCAAGTCCAGGCTTGCTGTCCACCTGTAACCATGACAGACCACACCTCCCCTCCTCCCTTTATTTCTTATGTCTGCTACCCCCCTCTACTTTGCCACACACCCTTTCACTATATTTCAGAAGTGTCTACTGCAACCTCTACAAATCAGCATAATCATCACAACATGATTAATATAGAAGAAAAAGATACAATAATATACCGGTCCCATACCTGTAAATGTTCACTGCCTCTTTACAAAGCAAAAAATGTACATTCATCACGAGCAAATTAAATGTCAATATGTATACCAATGTATCCATACAAATATAAAGTCATGATGTGTATCAATGTATGGTGTAAAGTGCTGGAACTCATTACCAGCCTATATCACCATGATGCCAACCTTTTATACATTTGTGAAGAAATAAAATGCTAATTATGTTCAGCAGTGAAATTTAACAAATATACAAATTAGTGAATGTATATGACTGTATGTATTATAAATCTTGAATATAATTTCTATGTTTTACTAGTTTGTATATTATATATTAATAATGTTTGTGCTGCATGCACTTATTGGGACATGTGTAATGTTTTTCTGATTTTGTACAGGGGTATACAATCATAAGATTTATCTTTGGTATACTCCTTTTTTCTAACACAATAAGAATATTATGTACTAAAACATCGGTATCATGTATTGTTTAGGTTGGGAAACATAAACATTATTATTATTATACCGTCATATATATACGAGCTGCAAGGAATAATTCAAATTTTACAAATAATCCCTATAGCCTCTGCAGAAATGTTGGTTCAAGTGAGCCATGTGTGCATGTATAGAACAAACTGACTATTATATTATTATGTAACAAAAACAGCAAGACAACAATCGAGAGCGCTTTGAAAACATTATATTTAATCAGTGTTTAACTGCAACAATAACCATATGTGAACAATGTATGCAAGGACTCAAAATCAGTGTATTTTATCATAATCTTTTAATTAATAATTTAACTAAGAGACTGTTTATATAGTAATTAGTGAAAATGAGAATATCTACCATAACTTTTAAGGGGAGGGTAACTTTTGTATGAACGTGTTTATACGTTTAACATTTATTTTATTCATGTTTTTTACTAATTATTTTACTTGGTATTGTTTTATATGTGAAACATCTTTAATAGTTGTAACTACTTTTAGCACTATAAGTATATTTATGAATTTATTTGTGTGGATGTGTGTTCAGCTTTGTGCATATGTGACATTGTATGTGAATGCCTGCATTTGCCAAATCTATTTAACTTTTTTAAAGAATGGTAATAAAAACTTAATTGTTTAGCATGTACATATATATATATATTATATATATACATGCTAAACAATTAAGTTTTTATTACCATTGGTTAAACAAATTAAATAGATTTGTTTTAAATTGCTTTCCTGTTTTAAATCCTTCACAATCCCTTGTTGTAACGATGCCCCCCCCCTTTTTTTTTTTTTTTGTCCTGTTAGGTTATTTCCACAATCATCTTTTTTGTGGTTGGGTTATTAATATATCAAAACAGTGTTCGGGTTCAATGTAACGGGTCTGAATTTGGGTTTTCTTTAAATGTGGAACTGGTCTGGAATTGGTCTTTCATGTTAATAAAAAAGTTGGTGAAAGTCAAGTATAGTTAAATGTAGTATACATAAAACAGTACTGTGGGTTTCAACACCACTGGCGAGTTTATTTATTCACTGAAATGCGTTTCAACAAAATGCAAATACAATCTTATATGTTACAATCTGGCTGGCCATTGACGTAACCAACTGGCAATATGTAACGATCGATGTAATAAGCGAATGGTTTTGAGTGCCTCGTATCGAGACAGATCACATTCTCTCTGTTGTTTTCTTGTTTCTATTCTCTTGGTTTGTACACATAACACAACATGTATTCCAATTACAATTCTGTCACTTTTGCCAGTAGTTCTTTGACATATACAAACATATGAAAACACACAGGTCATGATGTGAAGTTGGTCAGCCAAATTACCAAAGGGCTCAAGCTATCTGTCCAACCTTAATTTAAAAATGTATATGCTAATTTTTAAGTTAACATTGATGGTAATAATTACTGCGTTAAAAATTTACAAATAACTCTCTTGTAACATATTATTGGCTGTACAGGTGTATAGTAGGAACTTTAATTGTGACACAAGACTGAACAGATTAAACACGAGTTTTATTTCTGTTTACAGTCCACAGGGAGCTAAACAATTGTTTGCACAGACTGTGTTAGCAAACCTCCAGCCATGGTTGATATTCCCAATCATACAGAAATGTCAACTGTAACTTATCTATCGACAGTCATACTCAAAACAGATAATCTTCGATGTGTCCTTATAGACAAGAAGGAATGCAATTTATTGATAACCCAATGTGTCTACATGCACCATCATGCACACTTACGGCAGCAACATAGGTGATATATGTGTGACAAGAAAAAAAATTTGGCTTGCAGATGTAGACCAAACATGTCTCAAGGGACACAGGGAATATATATCTTAGCAACAAAATAACTACCGGTACGTTCAGTAACAGCCAGTGGAAAGAAACCAAAATATTGTTACCAGTGCTCTTACATGGGATAATAAAATTATTACACAATAACAGAGAATGATGTGATTATAAAATAAAGCCTGCACACCAGCCAATTCATACATGATCAATACACTATGATTTATATATAAAGACAATCAGTTACTTGAGACCCTCAATCCATTATGATCCTTACAGTCTGTAGAACAAGACAAGCTCAGACAACAGTTAATCTAAATGACAAACACAAGTACACACAGCTATGATTCTAACAGATACAATACACTGGCCGGCACTTAAATAGATTATTTTAGTTAAACAACTGGTGGGTGACCTTAGAAACAAACAGACAGCCACATCACACAGTATTACATGTACATCTGCAATTGAACAGATGTCTTTTTAAAATTTATGTGATTTGTTGATTTAGAGCCACGTAAATAACTAATGCATTAAACCAGTGCGACGTTTATGATTTAACACATACATATAAAAATGTTGAATTTAGTTATCTCATAAACATATTAGTTAACTATGTTACAGCCCTCCACTCAGTTATTCACCTTTAGAAAATTTCCTTTTTGAAAGGTTGATCCTGCCTTTAATCAGGCCAATTGATGTCAGTAACTTGTGTGATCTCTTCAAACGGTTCAACTGTATATGTTGATGTATGTTGATCTAAACAGTAATACTGATATGGAAAAACGAACTTGTCCCTGCACATGTGATATTTCACTCATCATGGCACGTCACAACTGTATCTGTTTGGAAGCACCTCTGGCAAGTGATGCTGAGGAGACACGCAGAGCTAGCAGTAATATAAGTGTTTGTTTTCGTAACAAACCTGGCTGCTATTCCACCGCGAACAAAACCACTTGCAACAATCCACTGCCTAAATCCCCTTCCTATTTATGTAGAAATCTTCATGAGAACAATTCAGGAAGTGACACTGTGTCAGGAATACAGCCCTCTGAGTAAGTTTCGTTCAAATTCTGACCATCTTGCAGTAGCATACACTGACATTTGTCCTCACAATTGTGACAGCATCTAAGCACTCACGTTCCAACTTCCCCAGTGTCAACTCAGCAACAGATCCCATGTATCAGATGTCAATCTATAACAATGTCAATACTACAGCGGCTCTAGCCCACGGTGGGTCTATTTCATCTAGAGCTCAACGTAGCTGACAATGTTTCAACTTCTAAACACAGTCGGACAGACTATTCTGCCAAATAATTGAGGCCAGTCACATGCACAACATGTGCTGCCATCTAATGACTATTCCGAGAAACAGTGCCTGGGCTACTGGAATGGGCACCCATACTATTACTAATATACACTATTCGGACATGGGTTGTGTCAGTTATTAAGTCAACCCCACAGTATTTATCACGGTTCTCCAACTAGTAGATCTTCCTAATATCAAGGCCTTACACTTACAAACGATACTTACAAAACATTAGCAACAACATCAAAATCGTCATATACAGAAGTAACAATGAAATTCACATCTGTTGACAACTTGCTGTCAGAGCTGGGCAGCAGAACGGATGCCTTGCTTAATATAGTAAACATTAATCCATGCATGCAATGCCCAGCTGCTTATTAGTTGTGATACAAACAATGTGAACAATTTCATTTGCCATCCAGAAAATAGACAACCTCTCACTCAAATGCAGACATCTAACGAATCAGTAATTTCTTCTAAATCATGCACAATGCAAATACAACGAGTGCTCTTGTCACAAAATCTGTTTACCGGCAGAAAGGAAACCTTCCATAATTTTGTCACTTCTGACTCGGGCAAATCAAACCACATGTTGACGTTTTATGTTATGTCACATCCCAATCCATGACAATTTCCTGTCTGATGCATTCTGTCTGCAATTAATACATAACTGTTTAGTCAGTGGTTTAATTGGCCTGATATATAAGATAACTTCAGTAACATGATAATGATATAAACCTCAGTCGCAATGGAACAGCCACTAGAAGAAATATACCACCACTAGGACATAAGCAATCGTTTCTTATATTCCTAGTGACTAGTGCCACTTGACGGCTGAATGACCAACCAACTAAGTCCAGGAGACGGTCACTGGGTATGACGGATTCGCCCGGAATTCAGCCTTACTGATTTATAAAGTCCAGTGTCGAGGTCATGTGACTCGGGTCATGTGACCTAGTGGCCAGACTTGGAGTGTTGGATGAGCCACTGCAATGTGATGTCTGAAACATTAAAGAACACTTCTTATAATAAAACAATGAGCAATGAAAGCAATAAAATGACACCTAATTCCTGTATTCATGATGATTTTATATCAAAGTTATTATTTTTATCCAGTGTGCTAATCCAGGCAGTTATCAGTTTTATGCAGATGTGCCCATCGAATACATTTTTGCAACATTTACCAACATTGGTTGGACGTTATGTCACCTTTGAGAATTAGCCAATTAGACTAAATGTTACTAAAAGGAAGGCTTTGGCTGTTATTATACTTGTGTGCTTCTAGTAATATATTTGCATGTGTTTAATGATGAACATAAATCAAATATTATAATATAAACCTGAAAATAGCATGTTTACAATGTAAAAATATCAAATGATATTCTAGTTTACCCCTTTCAAACATTATAATTTTGTATGCTAATTTGTAGTATTGTAGAAAGACCAATTAAAGAACACTTGGTTGATTTTCTTGTTAAAAATAAATTGATAAACCCATCTCAACATGGGTTTCTAAAAGCAAGGTCATGCTTAACAAATATGTTATGTTTTTGGAAGATGTCACAATGTGGGTAGATGAGAGATCACCAATAGATATAATCTACTTAGATTTAAAAAAAGCCTTTGACAAAGTGCCACATCAAAGATTACCCTCCGGTACTACTTAAACTAAAGGTCCTATGAAAATAGCTATGTTTACAATGTAAAAATATCTTATTTGTTTATTAAACATTATAATTTTGTATGCTAATTTGTGTTTGAGAAAGTATTAAATGAAATCGGTTTTGAGTGGAGTACCGCAGGGATCAGTACTGGGACCTATTTTATTCTTTATATATATCAATGATTTGGATGATGATATAACAAGCAAGGTGTTGAAGTTTGTGGATGATACAAAATGTTTAGAAAATTTAAACTGATGCAGATAGACATCAATTACAAGATGATCTTAATTTACCAAATGGTCTGAGAAGTGGCAAATGCTGTTTAATTTTGGGAAATTAAGTGACATGGGAATGAAGACGCACACTATATAATGGGTGGTACTGTACGAAATATTATCGTAAAGGAAAAGGACTTAGGGTTAACTATTAGTAAAGGTATCAGAACAGTGTGGAATTGCAGCAGCGAAGGGAAACAACATTTTTGGATTAATTAGGCGAAATATAGTGTACAAAGAAAAATAACTAATAATACCGCTGTACAAAACAATAGTTAGGCCTCATTTAGAATATTGTATACAAGCATGGAGGCCATATCGCAAGAAGGATATTGATATGCTAGAAAGAGTACAAAGGAGAGCAACCAAAATGATACCAAAACTCAGGAATATTGGTTATGAAATGCGTCTAAAAGAATTTGGTTTAACAACACTAGAAACCAGGAGATTAGATAGAAGTGTTTATAATATTGAATGGGTATGAAAATATTGACAAATTTTTTTTTCTCGGTTAAGGAAGAGAGAAGGACTAGAGGACATGGAGTTACATTTGCAAAGAAGCAGTGTAGACTAGATATTAAAAAATTCTCATTTGCACGAAGAACAATAAATAAATAGAACAGATTATCAGTTGATTGCACAGGTGCTAGTAGTGTTAATATGTTTAAAAATAAAATTTACATATATCTAAGAAGGGCGGTGTACATTTAGATAGATAGGTTGGACTGTCGATAAGCCAAAGGGCTTCCTTGGCCATCTAGAGTTGATTCTCTAGGTGGCAATCTTGTTAAATGTTGTTAAATCTTGTAATTAAATTTGCTTGTTTGTCCTGTGTTTCTTGTTGAAAATTCATTTGTTTGTTCATTTGTTCGTTCGTTCAATCAATCATTCATAGTCTATGTGTATATAGTTGTATATAGTAGTGAAACTTAGTTTTGTCATCTGACCACTACATTTTTAGAAATCTTCAAAACCTGCTTGGCACTTCTTATACATCAATGTAATTATGGCTGGCATTGAAACTGAATAAATAAAAGTTTAGAGGAGAGATAAATAATTTTTTAAATGTCAAAGATCATGCAATGACAACTGGTCTGCTTATTTACAGCAAACCTACTCGACTCAGTCAGTAGTCGTTGCAGTCAGTGTTAACTTAACTACCCTCGCTGATGTGTACAACTCTCTTGTACAACAATCAACAAATGTTACATTCTAGAAAGATGAAAACGTTCACTCTGAAGACAAACTTACCTATGTTATCTTTTTCTTTACAAGATATAGAGTAACAGCAGATTTCCCTATCCTGGATTGCTGACAAATTCCTGAAACAAAAAGTGAAAATAAATTAGAGAACTGCAAAATGGAAATGATATGAGTGTGACAAAGCAGCCATTACCACAATGAATTCGAACACTGTATATTTTGGCACACCCTAAACATTTTCAGTCATAACTAATTTATTAATTACATATATTATTTATTTTCAGGCACCTATTATTTCAAAATACATTTAGTACACAGTGAATATGTTTTCAAACACCAAAAGTAATTATTTTGTGCACAGTATGTTTTTGGACAACCACAAACCTCATTATTTTCAGTATCCAAAGGCATAGCAACTATGACAGTTCAAGTGCAATGTTCTGAAGGTATAAAATTTCTTATAAAGGGCAAAATCAGGCTAATGACCTCATAACAATGTTACAAGTAGCCAAGTAGTTGTGGACTCACAGAAAAAGCTTCAAAGTTTCAGTTCACCTTGAGAAGCTGTGAAACGAGAGAAATATGCAGTTAGACGACACCTACATTCGTTCTATGAGTTCCTTCTCATCCAGGGCTCCGGGAAGGTCTCGTTTGTTCCCGAGGACAAGGATCGGGATGGAGGCAAGCTGGGGCTTGTCCAGGAGATTGTGCAGCTCATTCCGCGATGCTTCGATCTTCTCGTGGTCAGCCGCATCTACCATGTAGCTGCATGGACGCACACACACACATATTAATGAGCACAAACAACAAGAGTGAATGATACATTTATGTCTCCCCTCAGGGGTCAACAATAAGGTTTTGTATTCACTGGCCCAGTGGATTTTAAAAGTTATTGGCCCCCAAAAAAGTTACTGGCCCGAACTTTTTGCAGGAATACACATTTATTCTTTAAAAAAGCAGGTACATTGTTCAATAAAATATATTTGTTTATATTTTGAACATTAAAATAGACACAGCAGCTGAAATGACGTATAAAAAAAAAAAAACAGGTTTTTGCCGTTTTCTAATTCTTTTGTATGTATTCTATCAATACGTTCACTTTCATAGTAATTACATACCTCTAAGTGACTTTCTTACGATAACAAAATGAGCCCCTATCGATTGTAAAACACGTTTTAATTTTGAAGACGCAGGATGCGTTTGGAAATACGCGATGTTTAGACCTTAGTAAAGCCACTGTACTTTCACTGTTCGCCATGTCGTGTGGTACAAATATAACTGCCAAACTGTCCCCTAACTGCATTTTGTAGACGGCATCCTCGCCCTTTGATCTGTATTTACGGGAAATCTTAATAAAAGCTCTATTGACCGACTATCTCCTTATTTGGCGTTCGCCATTGTGACACGTTGCGCTATGCGCGTGACCTGCGGGTCCTGGGTAATTCTATGGTAATGACGACATTGGTGTGGATCCTGTTGCTGCCAAATGTTATAAATTTGACGCAAGGTGTGAATTTAATTTATTCAGAGAAAAAATAGAAGGCCAAACAAATGTGGACTGCATGTGCGAAACGGGATTTTTTCGGCGGCAAAACAACGTGTTTCGGAAATGCAGCTGCACTGTAGACAACAGCGACGTGGTACACAAGAAATCCACAAGGGGTCATCGTGACATGCTCAACACATTTTGTCTATTCGTTTTACACATTAGGATAGCAACAATAGTAAGAGAGAAAGCGAAATTCAATGACAAATTTTTTATTTGGTACCACTCGGCTATTACTAAAAAATCCAAAGCAATATCTTAGCTAATTCACTAGGAAGGTGTCTGCCTCGCGTCTTCACGTCGCCAGCAGCGACACTGTGCGAAGTTATGGAAAACTTGCAACTTGTAAACAAGTTGGTGATTAGTTTCGACTGATAACGCGAGTCCATTGATTCGGCTGTCACAGATTATGTTTAATTGTTGCGTAGGGAGTGATAACTGATGGGAACTATCTAAAACAATGGTGAATAATACAACTGTTGAAACCAGTGGCCCGTCGGGCCCGTAAAATATGAAAACTGGTGACCCAAACTGGCATGACACCCTCAAAACTAAGACAATCTCTATGATGGGTGGACAGGTCCCTGGATAAAGCTACACTAGCTAGAAATCTACATGTATTTGGGCTTTGTTGAGTTTTGTGAAAAGCATTACAGAGTCAGAACTGTTGGCACATTATGTACTTACACGATGGCGTTAACTCCACGACAATACCGTTCCCACATGCTCCGGAATCTTGGTTGACCTCCAATGTCCCAGAGCTACAACGGATAAAACAGTTCACTTGGTGGCAAATGTATGTTATTTTTCATTACAAGTGTCAGTGACTCAATGTCAGCTCCTAGTGTGAGGAAGCTAATGACCATTCCCTGTTAGTTATATGACACTCCCAATGTCTCCCATCATAACATACCATGATCTATAGACTACTATTATTATTATTCTGGGTGTCTATTATTACCATTATGCTATTAATATATATTGTTTTAATAATTATGTATTCAATAAGTTACTGTGTATGTTATTTTGATTTTATTTAACATGATTATATTTAATTTATTGACAATGTTACTATCTTTGTCTCACTTCATCTATGTTTGTATACAAGATTTCATAGTCATGATTTGTTTAAAGAAACTTGTTCTCAGGTAGAAATTACATCACTAAGTGTTATTTATGTATACATATATTTTATTATGGTCTCTTATTTACCACTTTGTAAACACCATTGACCAGAGCCCTGGACATAACACCAGTGTCTAAATACAGTTCATTATTATATTCTCACATTGATTGTGTATTCATTTGTGCATGTGAAAAAGTTAAACGACCAATGATCTGAATTATCCAGCTTGAGGAATCCATTCACAAATGGACATAAATTTATTTTGTAGTTTCTAGACACTTATGTGGAGAACATGCATAGCTTACAGACACATTTCAATACAATAACTTACAAATATAAAATAGCTAGATGAGAAGATGATATAATACATGAAATCATGGAAAATATTAAAAGCGAAAACAAACAATATTTAGTAATAGAATGATCAAGATAATAGTATAGGTATAACCATGTTTCCCTTGCTATATGATGACTGACGAGTGAGGGGGGCACCTCGCTGTTTTTCTAAGCCACCTCGCTATCAAAATTGCCACCTCATAGCCATTTCTTACTATAAACAAGCTGCTACCATGAAGTTATGCATTTGTTTCCTCTCTATTTCCCAAGGATTAGGTTAAAACACCCTCCAGAATGCACAATTCTAAAGGGTGGCCATGCCCCTGGATCCACACAGTGACGTATCACGCCTTTGGTGCTTGCTCCACCCATCCTACCACCTCACACATCATTTCACCCAGGGGAAACACTGTTACAATGTATAACTAGAATTATAAACAACCAATGCACAGGTATTCACATGTTACAATAAGAACACAAACCTTTATTGTGACGTTGCCCTTTGTAATTTTGCGCATGTTAAATCCAACTGTTGGGATCATATCTTCATTGAATTGTCCAGACTGAAAAGAAAAAAAATAACAACATTAGTCCATAATTTATATATATATATACATATATATATATATGTTATCATCATGCAAATATATACATAAAAATGGTTGTTGAACAAGTGGTGCATTCAGACATTCCATTGTATTTTAGCCCCAAATGTTTGTTTTCATTAAATGACAAACACATAAGGCAACATGTTTAATATGACAAATGCAGTGTTTGATTTTGATTGTGGTGAAGAATTAGGTCAGTGATATACTGGCACAAACAGTAATGGGGTAGCATCATGGACCTAAACAATGCGCTAAGACGCAATATTTTGTAACAGAAATTATATGGAATGGTGGAATTAATTATGTGTCAAATATAGGAAATAAAATCAAAATAATGTTGTTGTAAAGGCTAAATCGAGACGAGTCCAGATTCCATACTTGTGCCTCCCAAGTACTTTGGGTGTTGGACTGTGTTTGAGTTAATGCAGTGTGCTGTGTGTGTGTTTGAGAAGTGAAGGTAGTCGCCTCAGGAGTGTTGGATGTGAAAATCCATTTCAGTATGACCAATTGACCATGCACAAAGACACAGGCTTTCATATCCCTACTGACAAGATTGGTTTAAGGTGACATGTGAACTAAGACTTCTCTCACTTGTGCAGGTAGTCAACATTTTGAACCTGCCTCACAACAATGCCGACTGCGAACATTCCTTTTATACTGTGTAGAAGGTGTATACCCAACTGTTCTCAAAACCTCAATGTTAATATTTCGACTGAAACATGGTTTTATGCAGGATAAAATTATTGCCAGTCATACATGTTTTGGTGGACACATGGATGTTAACTGTTAAGCCAGTTTACAAACTATTAAATGTGTCTGATGACCTGAAATGGACTACAAACACACATGTGACACCATTTTCACTCACTTTCAAGGCATAACTAACAATATCTATGGTTTTGGCTCCTTCATTTTTGTACCCGTCCACAACAACCCGTCCACCATATTTCTACCCGTCCATATTCGTTTTTACCCGTCCAAATGACGGGTGGACGGGTCTCTACATAAAGCTATGGACTGAAAGCACACTTTCAGTGCAAGATGACGGTTGCCTGACACTCACTGCTACTTTGTAGTTTAACTGTTAGCTGTCACTGCAGAAGATGGTAACACTGGTGAAAGGTGTATATTTAGCGTATGCCTGCTGTCAGGCTATTTATTATTTATTTATCCGGTCAAATAGTGCATACACAAACAGTGGTTATTTGTCTGTAACTGGCCAAATAGGGCATCTAGTCGATCTCGGTCTAGTTATCCATTCAAATAGCATATACACAAACATGAGTTATTTGTCCGTATCTGGTATATAGCACAATCCATGATATTTTGGTAACGGACATTTCGGTTACAGGACGTTTTGGTAACAGGACATTTTGGTAATGGACATTTCGGTAACAGGACGTTTTGGTAACAAGACATTTTGGTAAAACTACTGAAAATAATCAGAGACCAGTCTGCCATATCAGGAGGTAACCTGTTGAGATGTCAGTCAGTTAAACCAGTTATAAATTAGGATGGTCCAGACTCCAGAAAGGGAAATTTGCTTTTCACCTGCAGTCAGGCATGGTGTAACGGGGTAATCCGTGTAAGGTAGTGCTTGCCTCTGAAGGGAACATGGCTTCCAAACAGCAGTGGTGGTGGCTAGCTAACCACTACAGCCAACCAGTGGCAAGCAGGACACATTCAAATCTAGACACACATAAGGTGAAGCTATACATGTGAACATGGAGCTATCAACAACAACCAGGGGAAAAGCAAAGCTTTTGTGGAATAGCTATCCGTATACCAAGCATGATAAGGTGGCGTTGTGCATATCGTGGAAGCAAGCACTGCCCTGCTAGTGCATACACCGACTTGCTACCAGCAAATCCACTGTTAAAAACTGACCACAACCCGTCCTGAAAAATGCATACACATGCTGCAGCAAGTAACGACCTGCCAGCTCGTATTTACGCTGACAACATCACAGCATTGACAGGTGCAGCTAAGGCGATTCTACCAAGTGTCGATACGTGTAATTTTTTTAAATAATAGGCCTTTACAGAATATTTATTGGTTTTACCAAAATGCCATGCTACCAAAATGTATGTTACCAAGATGTCCTATTACCAAAATGTATCTTAACAAAATGTCCTATTACCGAAACGTCATATTACCGAAATGTCCAGTTACCGAAATGTCCTGTTACTGAAATGTCAGTTACCAAAACGTCCATTACCAAAGTGTGCTTTACTGAAATGTCTGGATACCAGTGCATACACCGACTTGCTACCAGCAAATCCAGTATTGGAAACAGACCACAACCACTGTTCTGAACCTGTGAAGCTAGAGGTTGACAGATGCCAAATGGAAATGAGTATACGTGCTGCTGCAAGTAACGACCCCGCCAGCTCGTATTTACGTATTACCAAAATGTTTGTTACCGAAATGTCCTGTTACCAAAACATCCATTACCTAAATGCCTGGATACCATATAGCCACAGCCTTTTTATTATGTACACATGTCAATGTACATTTATCTATAAAGATTATAACTTTAATGATAATTTATTGGTGACTAGGTGTAGCGATACACATTTCAACGTTTTTGTCATACAAACGTGTATAATATTATACAATAATTAGTTTTCAACTTAATGGGATATTCTTGCTAATCGCTCAATCACACGTATTGATACGATACGATAATGGAAACGCTGCTGGATCAATCGTTCATGGCATCAATTAGCCACTAATTAACAACCAATCCAATGGTATAATGCACATATTACAATCTACCAGACACCTATTGTATTGTATAGGGTAAACGTCAACGCTCAGACGCGATCGTCAATCTGCCAAACATATTTATGCGCCCCAGTCTAGGTTCTGACTTCACCGAATCCGTCTTCTCCCTCGACCCCTCGACGAACGCTTCCTGTTCATCCGCCTACTCACCGCTATCACGTTAACAAATGTCGTCTTTCCCGAGTACTGCAACCCGACCAGGGTCAATTCCATCTCTTCCTTCCAGAAGAGACTTCGAAACCAGTCGAGTAGCCTGTGAAAAAGAGCTAACATCTTGATTTTTCTTTGCCTTCGGGACTACCTCCTTGTTGTTTTCCGATGAATGACGCACAGACAGATGAGGGCGGTCATGTGATTGGTAGGCGGCGTCACTTCCTCGAACCGTATCAGCCCCAATATAAGCTCCACTTCTACGATAATGCAGTTCGACGACTAAACTACAGATGTCGAGTTTGTACAGTTACGATTTCCACAGAAAAAAGTCTACAGTGTAACTATGCGTAGGCTATCGACAGACAGCGCGTATTAAATCTGTTTTATCTTTCATTTAACATGTGATGTGCTAGACTTAAATTGCATACAACGGTTATGACTCATGTATTACTTAGTATGCATTAGCTACAGTTAGACCATGCAGCTCTGGCGTAGTCATTATAGTAGCCTTACTTTGAAACTACAAATGTTGTAAATAACACTACATTTCTCTGATAGGAAAACAGGCCTTCTAGAAAGTTAACATACCAGACATAGGGTCAACTACATTTGTATTTGAAAGTATTTAAATACTGTTTTAAAGTATTTGTATTTGACATTTAGGAATTGAAAGTATTTCTATTTAAATACTTTCCTAAAGTATTTGATATTTCAAATACTTTTTATTCATATAATGTATGTTTAGTATGAATAATTGGGTCAGTTCTTTCCTCCACTATGTTCATGTAAATTACTGCTAAGCTAAATTAGCCAGTGTGATATCAGTGACAGTCAGGGACTAAGACCTTAATTACACAGATTAGCACTTCGGGCACCAGTTTGCCAATTCCCTTTGTATGATAGAGGAAGAAGCCTGGTTTGGTATAGCAAGCCCTTTGTTCAAACCAGGTATCCCCAATTAAATAAGTCACAGTGGACTTTGTTCAAACATCACCCAGCCCAGTTTGCAGGGCAGCCTGATTGATACATATGCTAAAGGGAGAACCCAATTCTACTCACATCTTGTAAGGGATCCTCAGTGAACGAATGGAAAGCTTGGCTGTGGGTTGTGTCCACATTGCCACGATTGTGTGAAAAGGGTGTGGAGGAATGATTAAAGGGACCATTGCATTCATTTAGCCTTGCAGCAAGACTTTGCACTATCCCATATAAGCACTAACTTCCACCATCCTGGGTGATATAAATGACACTTTTAGAAGTATAAATGTAGAATATTATTATACATTATTTAAATATTGAATAACAAACATTAAATTATATATAATAAATACCTATAATTGTGAAGTTAGCCACTAACTGTTTTGTAGAGAAATAAATTTTTGCTCAGTTACTAAGCAACTGAGCAAGAGTGACCACTGAACAATACTCAAATAGATACTGGACCACTGTAAACAGACAACTTAGAGAATGGCAATAAACTATAGATGTCTCGAACTATTTGATATACCGTTTTGTTTCTTTTACCTATATAGTAATGTATCCTGAAAATGAAAAGTATTTGAAATACTTTTCAATGTATTTGTATTTAAATACATTTGCATTTAAAAGTATTTGTAATTGAATCCCTCAAATTTATTTGTATTTAATACATTTAAATGTATTTGACCCCATGTCTGTAACATACCACACATTGGTACATGCTGTAGATAATTCTGAGTGATGTCTTTAATGCATTAATCATATACATGCTGGCAGAAAAGATGTTAGTAGTCCAGTGGAGTAAAGAATGTAGAAAGAGGCCAGTGTATCTAGCGAATCCATGATGTTTTGGTAAAGGACACTTTGGTAATGGACGTTTTGGTAACATATATTTCGGTAACCGGGTGTGTTGGTAACAGCACATTTTGGTAACAAGACATTTTGGTAACAAAACATTTTGGTAAAACTACTGAAAATAATCAGAGATCAGTCTCCCATATCAGGAGGTAACCTGTTGAGATGTCAGTCAGTTAAACCATTTGTAAATAAGGATGGTCCAGACTGCAGACAGGGAACTTGGCTTCCAGCTTCCCACCTGCAGTCAGGCATGGTGTAAGGTAGGGATGTAGTGCTTGCCTCTGAAGGGAACATGGCTTCCAAACAGCAATGGTGGTGGCTAGAGTATTTAACCACCAACCAGTGGCTAGCAGGTCACAATTAAATCCAGACACACATAATGTGAAGCTATACATGAGAACATGGAGTTATCAACAACCAGGAGAAAAGCAAAGCTTTTGTGGAATGGCTATGCGTATACCAAGCATATGGAGAAAAATGGCATGATAAGGGGGCGTACGTTGTACATGTCGTGCAAGCAAGCACTGCCCTGCTTGTGCGTACACCGACTTGCTACCAATTTTTTTTAAAGAAATATACCTTTAAAAAATATTTGGTTTTACCAAAATGACATGCTACCAAAATGTCTGTTACCAAGATGTGCTATTATCAAAATGTATGTTACCAAAACGTCCTGTTACCAAAATGTCCAGTTACCGAAATGTCCTGTTACCAAAATGTCTGTTACTGAAACGTCCGTTACCAAAATGTCTGGATACCGTATGTAGCAGCTTCAAAGAAAAACTGTGTTATGAATTTCCAAATTTAGATGTTACAAATATTCTACAGAATTTAATAAAATAAATCATACTATAATAATTCATAGATGCGCTGTATGTCGGATACTTTACAGTCAAGCATGTTTTTGCAAGGAGAGGCATATGTATGCAGTCTGCACCATCAAATGCAGACCCTGAACTCAATCCTGATCAGAGGGTGTGAATACAACAAATCTCTGAAAATTAGATACGGCTGTTTTAAGTGTAGATTCACTGCGATAACATATCACAGCCTCCTTGTTCACTAGAGTTGCCATGTTAATTGTTGCTTGTTCTTTCGTTTTCATGTAATGTGACTAACACACTTTCTCTTCGTTTCTATTACTTACTTATCTGTCTGGCATATAACAAGAACACAATGTTTATTTTTTACCCCAATAAGTACATGAATTAATAATCATAAGGTGAACATAAACGAAACATCACTGTAAGTAATTTAAAACAGAACTGTGAGATGGGGGTCAGTGGTTCCTGTTAAGACTAAAAAGTCACGATCACAGGAGCCACTCGTAGTAATTATACATTTAGTTAACTTCTCTACGTAGGAATGTAAAGTATTTATTTTCTTCAATAAAATTTTTATCACTTTATAGTTAAAACTCTCCGACGCATGTGTAGTACCATGCTTCTCTGTAATACAAGCACCTAGACTAGACATAATTAAGTGACAATTAAAAATACATATAACATTTCTTTGCATCTACACTGTATCCATGTATGTGCATATTAAAATTTTAATTACTTTGTGTACTTAACTGACATATGTAACAATCAGGTATTGTACATACGTTTTGATATTTTTGCGAGAATTTTTTTAAAGTAATACGCAAACACATGTAAACTGTAAAAAAATTCCAAAACTAATTCTGGAGTATCGTTTATAATGCGAGGCAAATTGTATTTCAGACACTTTTTGGCATAAGATCTCACCAGTCCCTGTGTCCTGGACTCTCCTTGCTACTGGGTCCTAGTCAGCCCTCCAGCCTTAGTCTTCTCTGGAGTATCTCATCAGTCATCACATCACCAAAAACAGTTTCAACCACATTTGGTCATACCCAGGTAGCATTTTATTTCAACTTTTACATAAAATTAGTGTGAAATGAGGTAGGTAAAAACAAATCAAACTATAGAAGAGCCCTTAATAAATGAATGCACTTGTCATCACATAAGAAATTCACGAGATCCATAATTAAAATGTTGAATGCATTTACTACATGGTACTAAACATGTACTGGTGATGTCTATTTTACTGCCTTGACTGTTTTCTCTGCTGTTTGTAGTGCAAGATCCAGCTCTTCTTTCTTCATGATCTGGCACTTGTCAATGGCCCCGACAAGTTGCATGCGAGCATTCCCAGAGAACTGGTTGGCAAGGAAGATTGGCAGACCTCTTAACTTGTCTGACATTATGTAGAGGGGAACTCTCAGAAAACCCAGGGTCTGCAAACAGAGGAGTCGGACACAACAGGTTATTAGCAATATTCTTTTATAGACACTTCATTGCCAGTATCTGCCATGTTTGTTGCACACGTCGTTGGCTCAAACTCTGATAACTAATTCAGTGCGTCTACAAGCATTGTGTCAAAAAGCAATAATTAGCTACTGTAAACTTTTTATTATAACTAATAATTATTATTTTCACAAATAATGTTGCAAGGTGAATGCCATACAGACTACAAATTGATTATCAAACTGTACTAAAGTTAATAAACATTGTAAGAATAATATCATGAATAATCTAAAATTATTATCATGTTGTAAAAATCATTATCATATACTGTAATGATAAAATCATTATCCTAAAATATAAAGGAATAACATTTTACTCAGAATGTCAACAGCTAATTAATTACACATCTATTTCAGGACAGTTTTGTTTTAAATTTGTAACTTAACTAGCTAACATGCAGTATTGGTGTGTAAGCAAGATATCTTCAAGTTCTGAAGATAAGGTTAGTGCTGCTGGATATTTTACACAGAGCCATTTCTAACTTTTATAAATATTTTATAAAAAAGAAAAATATCACTTTTTGACTTAATTAAATCTATCAAGGTTAGTTCCACCAATATCTATGTGAACAAGAAGTCATATGTTATACTGTCATGAGGGTGTCATTCACTTACAGAACAAATCCAGCACAAATGTTTGATCGTTACCTCCGTACTCCAATCAGCCGCCGTTGCTACTCGTGCCTCCACCTGGTGGTAGTCATCAAGCTTCAACATCTTCGCATAGAAATGTGTCACTAGTTTCTCGGACGTAACAACATGGGAAAAGACATGGTCAGTTTGTACGAATTTGTGTTTGTTCAGGTCCAGTGCTATTTCTTCCTGCATTTCTCGATTGAGCCCATCGGCAGCATCAAGGTCAGTAGGGTCAAGGATACCACCAGGAAAACCAAGTGCTCCATCAAAGCGGGCTACCATCTGCAATTAATTAAGACAAACATTATACTGATTTAGTTTTATCATCAGTTTCATGAATATGAATATTATAGTTTATTCACTGAAATTATAAAAGAACACTGGCCCGGTCCTCAAACATACATATTGATAATACACAATATATTTTATACAAGTACCATTATTGTATTATAAAATAACTGGGTGACATCACATTAGGGCATCAAGCATCACAACCAATGTAACTTAAACAACAAATTTTATGTTTCCGGAAATTTATATGTTATCTAACGCCAGTCAAACATGTAAGTCAAAACAAAACAAAAAATTTCTTACATTCGAGGTCTAGGAAATAAAACATCTTTTTAAATATGAATCCGTTTGATTTAGCATTTTATAAATCACCATTTCTGGCATAGTATTCAACAAAGCTATGTTACACTCACAAGGATGTTTGCTTTCTGGCTGTTGCCTTCAAACTTCCCTTGCTGCAGGGTGTAGAGCATACCATGAGCTGCATGTGTGAAGTCTTTGTAGTCGACCAGCGACTGTTCAAAGTCAACTTCTACTATATCGTCTTTAGGTAATGAATGTTTTCTACAGCTCTGTTGTTCGTTACATAACTTGCAGCTAATGTCTGCCTTCTTTTCCATTGGTAAGCTTTTCGTGTACGCTGAAGCCAACAAACAGCATAATTATTCAATGTAATTTTATAGACATTTGTTTTAATAAAACTATAAATAATTTTGATCATGCCATGCATATTAATTAAATTTTTTGGTTGCTAAATTTATCGATATTTGAGTGTCAGCAACACTCCTTAACTTGAATTTTATAGTGCTACTGATTTTTAGGTCTATTTGCCTGCCAACCATTCCAGATTTGTTTGTGGGCTCAACGGAAATCTCCTGTATATATTATACTAAACAATCTATTACATGCAGGCATGATCTGATGAGAGTCCAGTTGGAGATTTATTTGTAATCTTTGAGGCTGCCCCTGTGGTGCAGTTGGAGTTTTTTTTATGAATGTTAGGGCCTAAGGGAGGATATATGCAATTGGATATATTAGTGCATGGGCCTCATGCCATGTACGTGGTTGGGAGGTTTTTGGTAAACATCGACAAAGGGTGTAAGTGGAGATGTTTAGTGAAATGTATAGTGATTACAACTTTGAAGATTGTTGGTCAATCCTCTTAATTACATTTCTTTTGAAGTACGGGACAAAATTGGAAGTTAATTAAATTTTTCAAATCTTAGAAATTCTCCTTCAATTTAACACTGAAAAGTTGGCAAGCACAGCTTACTGAAGAAAAAATGTCATGTCGGGTTGGTGAATTTTTTGAATGAAAAGGGCGGAATAGTTGAATGAGACCCTATCTTTAACCTTATAATGACCTGACACTAAGTCTGCATATGCCAATGTGCATGCATGCGTGTTGCTGTCGCGATGACGTGGAACAGATGCTGGGTTGGCAGCGTTCTAGTTGTTTCCAACACTCGGCAACTTTGTATTAACTGACCATTCTGTATGTATTGTTGTTACATTGTCTTGACCTTATCAGGTCTCATTCAACTACTCAGCCTTGTTCAGAAAATTATCGTCAATCCTTGCCTTGCCCTTGGGACTGGTCGCGGCCGTGTGTCTATGATTATAACTGAACATTAAAACAGGTTTTTCAGTTAGCCTACTGATTGATTAGATTGATATAAATTATATTAATGACTATCACAGTATTTTGTACTGACATAGTTACCTGTAGTATAGTCAGTTGTATACAGTTTTTTAATGATATTACACGGTTGCCGCTTCGTCTACACTAAAGCGGGATTGACAAATCCGTGGACAAATCGGTGGTAACAAATCGCAGCGCCCTCAACGGACAAACAAATGTTGCGGTATATCGGTTATGACAACTTTTGCCATTGTGTGCCTTTTTTGACAGCGCGGGATGGAAGGGTTTCAATTCTATTTTCTTGTTTTATTTCTCGCATCCTGTGTGGTAGGTGTTGCACCTAACGCTGATGTTGCAGCGTCTGAACATGAAAAGCATAGTAAAAATAAAGACTCGATAGACGCGTCCAAGTCAGATTCAAACTGTGGATGTGATTCGACGAGCCGGCAAACTTCTGCACCAACTTCTGACAACCACAATATCAACTCAAAATGTGAAAGAGGGTGTGATACAGTGTCCAGCACAAAAATCACACCACAAGAAGCAGTTGACAATGCGCATAGGTCCACCGACAACAACAGTCCTTATCCACGCACGAATCAGATGGTTTTTATAAAAGGTGGCACGTTTATCATGGGCAGTGACAACCAGATTATAGTTGCAGACGGCGAGGGTCCTGCGAGAAAAGTAACACTTGATTCATTCTTTCTCGACGTGCATGAAACGAGCAATGCCGAGTTCGAACTTTTTGTCAACGCCACAGGTTACATCACTGAGGTAGACTATACATTATGTTTCCATTAAATTAATTAATGAAAGTAAAAATACATTTCCAACATTTTAGCACAGTCACCCTACCCTCACTTTAACTGTAATTAATTAAAATTTGACACTGATCGACTGATACTAGTCTATAGTAGCAACTGGCAACCCTGATATTGCACTACCATGACATGTCCCTGATGCCAATGATTCATTTCTTGTAGTTACACCTCTCAGTAGTTGTCTAGTTACAATCAATTGCTAGTAAATGCAAATTTTCTAAATATAAAATATATGTATGTTTCCATCTATAAACAATCATGTTTTCGTTAATAAAATATGTTGTGCTCTGTTGTAGGCAGAGAAATTTGGGAACTCATTTGTTGTGGAAACATTTCTCAGCAAAGATGTGAAAGATAAGATTACTCAAGCTGTGAGTGTGTGGTTTGGTTTTCCGGTAAATGCCCACAATTATCATGAGTGTTAATTATTATAGTGTTAATTATTCTAGTGTTGGGAGTTACAAGAATGCTTCCTATGTTGTGAAGTTATGTCTGATGGTCAGTAGATCATTTCACTGAGAGTAATGTAATCAAAATGCCATGTAGAAGAAGTGCTAACATTGTATTGACTATTCCCACATTCCTAGTAGCAGATAATGATAGGCAATTAAACAAATTAGTTGCATTTCTCGATTAATTTAATCAATTAGCTCTTTCTTGGAAACCGACTTGACTGTGGTGGGCAGTGTTTGTGTCCAGCTATTATGTTGAGCCCTGTGCCCTTTATTCACGCCCTGTCCTTTAACAGTAGCCAGGTGACCAATTACCAGTGGGGATAAAGTGTCTGGGACAACTTGCAGCCAGCTTCCCACTGGCTTTGAAGAATTGTATCTAATTAACCACTTCAAAGACTTCTTTGTGGGACACTGTCAATAAACAAGGCACCCTTAATTTAAGACCACCCAGATGTAGCCTGTTCTATTGGCTCTATGTTTGCGGATGTAATAAACTGATGTTGTTGACAGGATGAGGTAGTTAAAAACATTGTAGCAAGGGAGTCGGCTGCACTTCCAAGTACTGGAAGGTCAATTTTTTTATGTAATCCACATGTAGTAGATATGGGGAAACAGTTTCTTTTGTACATAACAAACGTTTTTGTAATTTATCTAAACCTGGGAAATTTTCAAGAACTGTTCGCATAAAATAAGTGCTAAAAGATTATAATATGAAGGCCTATTTATACTATAATAAACAGTGATGTTTGTGCTAGTTATACAGTATATTAGAGAAAGAATATAGTCTATTGACTAATTCCCAATTGTTTTGTACGTAATAATATGGGTAAATGTACACACATAATTAAGTAAGCATTGCTAAATTAAATTAATTATCAATGTTGTATTCAAACTGAGAAATTGCCCCAGATTTTTTAAATTTCTGAATGTACAGTACACCCTGTACTATATAAGTTAATGTTATTATTATGCAAACTGGGTAATTCAGTATGCCACGTTTAATGGAAAATTAAAAAAGTACAGATATTTTTCATCAACATAATAATTGGAAACTTACAAAGACAAGTCACATATAGTAGAACATTTACAAAAAACACTAACTGTTATAATACTGTGTTATACATTATAATAATTATTACAAAGTAACAAACATATTGACAAACATATTGACAAGTAATGACATTAACAATTAATGTCCACTAGCTTATGCTTGTTCATGAAACCACATGCCAAGTGCTGAAGTTGGCTACTACGTTTCTACTATAGCCAGTTATTGTATGTTAAATTGGTAGTGCCACAGTGGTCCCACCTGGTGAGTGGCCCATCAAATTTGTCCCTGGTATGTAGAAGAGTAGGCTTATAGAGGATATGTGTAAGTAATTCTAAATAACCATCACTGTTTTTTAATGCGTTGCAAATTGGCAAATGAAGATAGAGAGAGGTAAGTGGACCTCAAAGCCTCAGAGAAGATACTAACACTTTGCATCAAAATGGTACTTTTAGTTAACGATTTATATGTACAGATACATGATTAAGGAAATGTTGGAATGGACTGGTTTTCCAATGTTTTGCACACCCTACACGGGCCTACAGTATTAGTGTTGCTAATAAAACACCCTGCAACCTATTAATGTTCATTTGACTGTGTAATGTTACTACAACGCATGACTTGATTTTGTAACAGCAATATCAGTGACAAGTAGTTGCCAATGTAGATAGATTGGATACAATTGAGCTGGGTTTGAGATGTCTGGTACATATGACTGCATTTCCCCAGGGCAACGCTGAGTTACTTAGCTACCCAGGGGGTAGTTATAATTGGTCATTACGATACTGCCACAAGCTCCATTTCATGAAAATTAATTAAATACCAGAGTTAACTAAAAAAACATTTCAATGAAGTGCCCTTAAAAATATCATTCATGCATAAAAGTGTCCTCCATCTGCCAACTGTCCTTTTCAAAACCTAGCTGGAAAACTGGTGGGGACTCTTTATGGCATTACAGCATTGTTGTATTATTTTGTAGGTCTAATGACAATATTATTACCAAACGAATGTACATCAGAGACTCAGTTGTTTGTTGAGTTAATACTGCTAATTAATTCGCTAACTGCTCACACGTGTCTGTTGTCTCTCCACAGGTAGCAGCGGCCCCCTGGTGGCTGCCTGTCGAGAAAGCTGATTGGCGTCATCCATTTGGGCCCGACTCGAACATTTCAGAAAGGTGATATTCTTTGAGGAATCACAGTTCAAGCTGTGACTTGCCAATGATTTTTTAGTCTCCAGGTTCATGTCTTGGCAAACCTTATTGTAAAATATGTTTGGAGTGTGAAAATTGAAGGTATGTTTTATAATTATAAACTGGACAGTATTAACTAAGTTACAAGTCAAATAAAAATCACAGATTGCTATTTTCTAGTCTCTTTCGACACCATTATCATTCATCATGCCACACTTCCAACTGTTAAACAGGTTTACAACAATGCTAGGATTGTTGCAGACAACTCATTACATTTTCATATATAAAAATCATTTATATATTTAATCTCAAGAGATCTATAGAGCAGTGAGCATTCAATAAAATGTTTTACTTTTCATTTGCCACAAACCAACATTCGTTTGAGTTGTGCATATTCTGTTGACCTAGGACACAAATCACAAGAGTGTCTGTAGTTGTTGGTGTCTGGAGACATTTGACGTTTCTTTCAGCATGACACACCCGGTGCTGCACACATCCTGGAATGACGCCGTCAACTACTGCAAGTGGGCAGGGAAGAGACTCCCTACGGAGGCAGAGTGGGAATATGCCTGCCGAGCCGGTAAAAAGGACAAGTATGTGGACTGAAACATGTTTCCATGGAAAATATATAAGATATATCGCTAGTTGGCAACTTAAATCAAATCTAGTAGTAATTGTAAATTTAATATGTGTGATTATCCTGTTAATTTAGAGGTAGCAAGCATAATAGTTTGTAATGTTGAATGTGGGAAGATAGGAAATCATTGAACCTCAAAGGGTATTGCAATTAGTTCAGCCTGCCTCAGAAGTGTTACTAGTAAAGCTCGTTTTGAACTTGAATATTTTTGCTTTTTCTTGGAATGGAATAAAACTTTCAAATTACAAAGACTGTTACTAGCTTAATTAACGGCTACCTGGCAGGCAGAACTATGGATAAACTCTCTCCTTTTAAAGTGTGTCATGATGGACATTATATGTGAATTCATATTCTCTGCATAAGAAGTTTTTACTTTGCAACACTGTATTATAAACTTTTACCCGCCTCACAAGTCCCTAAAATAGGTGGTCTTGGACTAAGAGTTCTGCAAACATTGAAACCTCATTGTTTGCAAACTAAAATATTGGTTAATAACAGTGGATGTGTTGTGTGAGAGTAAGGCTAACTATGTTGTTCCCTGTTGTAGATTATTCCCGTGGGGAGATAAACTGATGCCAGATAAAAAGTACAGACTCAACATTTGGCAAGGTCTCTTCCCAAAGAATAACTCTGCCAAAGATGGTTACGTAAAAACATGCCCGGTAAGTCAAAAGAAAGATGCTTTCACAAGTCTAACAAGTGACAAAAATCAGCATAAATATAAAGTCTGAGACACATGTAAGTGATTAAATTATATCTGTGATACAGATAGTTTATTATAATGATATCCAGGATGCATGTATTTTATTAGATTAAATCCTTCATACAGCTGGGCCCAACACTAGAGTCACCTCAGTAATAAAGCCACCTTCCAATAAAGATCACCCTGGCAAAGTGTAAAATTATTTCCACATACAGAAATCAGTCCTGCCTTTATAGTCACCTCATGAGTCAGGTCACCTCACGAGTCAGGTCACCTCATGATTCAGATCACTTGCCAAGCCCAAAGGCTTGATAGTGAGGTACCGTTAGACACATATTTTGTTAAATTATGTCTCGGATACATATTTAGCAAAATGATACACACAATAAGGATAAATTTTTTTATTTAAACATTTGATGCCCATTTGTACTTTTGGAAAATATAGATATAATAAGTGTAGATACGATTCCTTACACGTGCTGACTTCTGCATCCGCGCAGGTGACAGCGTTTCCTGCTCAGAACCACTATGGCCTCAAGAACATAGTGGGGAATGCGTGGGAGTGGGTGGCTGACTGGTGGCATGTTCGCCACTCTGACCAGGACGTCACAAACCCTGTCAGTATCATCCTTCTTCTTCTTCCATTAAATGACCTCAGTCAACTTGCTGACCATTATTGTGGGATCTTTTACATACCTGGCATAGACACCAGATAGAAGGGACCACCGGCTTTTAGTGTCTCTTCCGAAAGACACAGGCAAATGTGGGGTGAACGAAATTGCCTAAGTTTCAAAACGGCGGTTGGTGGGATTGAACCACCGCCCCCTCGATTGACAGTCCATCGCTGTACTGCGCGACCACCGCTCCTCTAGTGTAGCAAGTGTGCTGATTAAACAGTCTCGGTACAGACCTCCCATCAATATATTGTATCCTAGAGTATTTAGCTTGATTTGTTTCAGCCAAACATGGTTTCATATATTGAGTATAATGTCTTGGAAGTAGGACTCAATTGCTCATGATAGGTCAGGCAGGTGATGTATTCCCTCACAATGGGGGCTTCATCTGTAATTAAATGGAAGTGCAGCACAGTGGGTGTTTTCATGGGTGGTCCAGATCAATTACTGTTTGATTCAGCAATGTTATTATTTTGTGAGCCTACAATGCATAAAATATAAACTAATCAGTTATTTAATTAATAATTTTATCAGACAATCGTCTTAACATTGATTAAATGTTGTTTGCTGCTGTGGTAGTTTGGCCGATATTTGTGACAAAGAATGCTGCCTAATTTTCAGTTTGTACGTTTGTTTTGTAGACTGGACCTGTGAGTGGAGTAGACAGGGTGAAGAAGGGTGGCTCCTACATGTGCATCAAGGTGGGTGATGGCAAACTCTAACAAGTTCTTTCACCTGTCTATCAAACTCTAACATAGTTCTTTCACCTTTTTTATCAAACTCTAACAAGTTCTTTCACCTGTCTATCAAACTTTAACAAGTTCTTTCACCTTTCTATCAAACTCTAACAAGTTCTTTCACCTTTCTATCAAACTTTAACAAGTTCTTTCACCTGTCTATCAAACTCTAACAAGTTCTTTCACCTTTCTATCAAACTCTAACAAGTTCTTTCACCTTTCTATCAAACTTTAACAAGTTCTTTCACGTTTCTATCAAACTTTAACAAGTTCTTTCACCTGTCTATCAAACTCTAACAAGTTCTTTCACCTGTCTATCAAACTCTAACATAGTTCTTTCACCTTTCTATCAAACTCTAACAAGTTCTTTCACCTTTCTATCAAACTCTAACAAGTTCTTTCACCTTTCTATCAAACTCTAACAAGTTCTTTCACCTTTCTATCAAACTCTAACATAGTTCTTTCACCTTTCTATCAAACTCTAACATAGTTCTTTCACCTTTCTATCAAACTCTAACAAGTTCTTTCACCTTTCTATCAAACTCTAACATAGTTCTTTCACCTTTCTATCAAACTCTAACAAGTTCTTTCACCTTTCTATCAAACTCTAACAAGTTCTTTCACCTTTCTATCAAACTCTAACAAGTTCTTTCACCTTTCTATCAAACTCTAACAAGTTCTTTCACCTTTCTATCAAACTCTAACATAGTTCTTTCACCTTTCTATCAAACTCTAACAAGTTCTTTCACCTTTCTATCAAACTCTAACATAGTTCTTTCACCTTTCTATCAAACTTTAACAAGTTCTTTCACGTTTCTATCAAACTTTAACAAGTTCTTTCACCTTTCTATCAAACTCTAACATAGTTCTTTCACCTTTCTATCAAACTTTAACGAGTTCTTTCACGTTTCTATCAAACTCTAACAAGTTCTTTCACCTTTCTATCAAACTCTAACATAGTCCTTTCACCTTTCTATCAAACTTTAACAAGTTCTTTCACGTTTCTATCAAACTCTAACATAGTTCTTTCACCTTTCTATCAAACTCTAACATAGTTCTTTCACCTTTCTATCAAACTAACATAGTTCTTTCACCTTTCTATCAAACTAACATAGTTCTTTCACCTTTCTATCATATGAACAACTGCACTGGGTTCATTAAAATAACAAGTCAAATGTGATGTCACCAGCAGATTCAAACTTATAGAGAATCTTAAATAATGTAATTTTATAAAAAGCATGAATGTTATCACTAGGACCAACATATCCCCGGGTAGTTTATTAATTTTGTTTTACGTGCCAAGACGAGAACTACGCAAGTGCACAATGATTGAACAGTTTACCCTGGAATAAAAAAATCCAACAACGTATTAAAATATGTCATTAAAAGATGGTCATATTTAAAATTGCAACATACTGGTATTTGACTAAAGAATAATTACACTTGTCTTTTGTGATCTTCCTAGTCACATTGCTACCGCTATCGGTGTGGCGCCCGCAGTCAGAATACACCAGACAGTTCCTCATCAAACCTCGGCTTTCGCTGCGCTGCCACCACGCTGCCTAACTACCTGATGGCAGAGCCACCTGGTGGTGCAAAGGATGAACTATGAAGAGCTGTGGGAGCCACACAATGGGACACGGGGAAGAGCCATACGATGGGACACGGGTGCTTTCTAGTGGTAGGCTTAGATAATGACAGAACGAGTCTTCATTCCATCTGCAAAACATTTTACTCTAAAGGAATAACAACTTATAATAAAGTTCCACTAATAAAAATACAGTTGACAGAGTCAGCTGTTTAATATAGCCTTGCTGGCAAGGCCATATTAATGTTATGAGTGTATAATGTTCTTATTTTGCTAACTTCTCTCAGCATGTACACAACTGCAATGCATTAGTTGCATTTGACATGGCAGATTTTTTCCTAATGTGCCTTCAATATTGGTGATGTTTTGGTATAGCTTACATTATTTATGCAATTACTCAGATTTGTGGTGCATATATGTACATGCCATTGTTAGATAAATGTAGTTGCTTGTAACATTACTTGTTATAATGGAACATTGTTACATCAGTAATTTAGCAGTATACTTATTGGTGCATGCCAGAAACCTGTCCTTGTGGTTTACTTGTCAATGTAGACTTAAGATTAAGTTTTATGTTGCATAATAAAATAAGTAAATGCCATTATTGTTTTGTATAATTCTTTTGTATTACGTTATCGTGTCTGTTAATTACTAGTAAATACATGTTCAATTAACCTTAAGTGGACATCCCTCTAGACTATAGCAACTGTTTCAATTTAAGTTTCTACAAAGTTTTAACTAACTACACAACACCCACACACCCTTGTAAATAGTATTGTCAAGAATAACAACAAAAACTAGTAAACAAATAACTCCTTATGAACAGTTTATTCATCATTGATGGTATGACTTGTTGAATGTACACGAATGAATGAAACTGTCGAGATGATAGCCTGACTATTCATATTTTTTTACGTTTCTATTCTAACCAACATGACTTATATATGTAATGAATGTTAACATGTTCAGGCAAGAACCGACACTTACGCTGGGAATCCAACGTAACAGCAAACGAGAGGATCTACATGGGCTACGTGTCCAAACATATGCGTCATGAACAATTGAAGCAAGCCAAATTGACTGGTGGTCTCATGGTGCATACAAGCTTGTGTTAGTTCTGTGTGCATGCTGCTTACATGTGGCTGAGGGTAGCAACAGTGCTAAGAAAAATAATGGAATGACAGAGCGACCAGTGTGAAACATCACTCGACATTCAGTCAACTAATACTCCAATGATGTCTGATTTAGCAATGTTATCATATATTTACATAGCCTGTAATGTTTACATTAGCCAAACGTTGGATATTGGCAAGACGCGATTATTTAGTGGGACGTTACTATTGGCAGCACGACCTGTGATGAATCCTGTAGTTGTGACGTTAGGAAGGTCAATAATCTGACGGTAATGACGCGACATGACATTAGGACAAGATGACAGGCGTAAACACAAAAGCAACCTTTCAAGCACCCAGTGGCATATCCACTACCTTCATTCGTCTAGTGACTCAACTGCTACTGTCACTCGATCCACACACAATTAGATATGCAAATGTTACAGTACTTGCCACCTTGTGTCATCTGTATTATTTATCACTAACGCTACGTTTACTTGCAATGATGAGGCATTGTATATTCTCACATTCACACCGTTTGCTCGCTGATACATAATTCACCGATCTATAAAGCAACATTTGATGTGCCAGAGATTCACAGCGGTGACTAGAAATGCCTATACCTTCGTATAAATTACTAACAAAAACTGCTGCCATTGCGAGACACACACGATATATACACGTGATTTCAGGAACTGTTGTCGTCCGTATCGTGTGTCCCTGAGAAAAGTAAAAAAAATACACCGTCGTTTTTCCTCAGTGTAAACTAAAATAGATAACAACTGTTCATTCATTTCTCGCTCCTTCCCACTTGAGTAGAGAGATCTGGTTGGTTCGACCAACGTCAGCGCGATAACATTCACTCACTGCGAGTGCAGAGGCAATGATGTGAGTCACGGCCGTAAACAAAATAGACTCTTCAAATTCAACATTCACAGTGACAACATTGTCATTGTGCGAATGACACCGACGGTGCGACATGTCATCAACACGGTGCAGTGTCTCTGGATTATGCTGTCACACCTCTGACCCTACAGCGGGAAGAACGATCAGACGTGTGCCGATGTGGATCTCCTTCCTGACCCGACAAACAGTCGCCAGCGTCCATATGTACAAACATCCAGCCAGCCTTGTAGTGTGCGTTAGACATTGCCATCGAGAGGCAAGCTCTGGACCGACATGGTATCTTCCTGTCCGTCGCCCTCTGTACGTAACCGTGGCGACAGGGGCGGTGGCGTGGACACGGTAGGTGGCAGCACACTGCGCAAACACTGCAGCCACTGTCGCTTGTCGTGCTCATCATTCGCCTGCAGAGTGTGGGACTGGCCCTTGGTGGTGTCAACGAACGACACCTTGAACACGTTCTTTCCTACAACAGTCAACAAACTGACTACACAGTGCAAGCATGCATACATTGTAGGGAAGTTTTTCCATTACCTACAGTCAGCCAATTTTTAGTATGAGGTTCAATGAATCACTCCTAATTCATTTATATCTTGGTATGTGGGAACACAAGGTTTTAGCAGATTTGGAAGTGTGCCTCTACAATTATTAGCAGGACATTCACCAAATCACTTGTACTTCGCTAGATTACGGTTTGATGTGGGGGGATGAACATAATACAAAGTTAATGAACATGAAATCAATTTTATTTCATTTAAAAACTACTGTTTGGTGGCATTAAAACTTGCCATTTTTACACATTCCACAAAATTCCAAATGCATTTAATGAATAAAAGTGTCTCCTTTCAAAGCGATGACTGAATATCATCATAGAAAATAAGACAGATATTTAAAACTTGATGTGTTACAATGTTCCTCTTATGAACTGGTCTCGGCCTGAGACCATGCATGGAGAATTAACCTTGCAAAAATGAGTAGTAAAGTGTTAAAATGATGATGCATAGTATCCTACCAGACGTAGAGTTCTGCGTAAACGTGCTCTTGAAGGACCCCATCTTCTGTCCATCAGCCAGGTTCTCCAGCACCATCTCGGAGAGAGGAATGGGCTGCCGGTAGACCTGGTATCGCAGCTGGTTCCCCCGCGTCGCTGGTCGTGTCAGCACCATTATCTTCTCAAAGATGAAGCCATGCAACTTCTGCATACAGAAAACTTGCAGTTCACAACAGTGATGGAAATGTTTGATTTTCTAAATCTGTACTTTTTGCTGCAACTGTTTTCAAGTTTTGAAAATGTCACAGTAGAAACAATACATTTATGCCATAATCAGTACTTTGTGCTAATTAATTATACATTTTTACAGCCTTACTGATACATCCGGCAATACATTGAATTTTAAATATTCATGCAGCTGACATATTTATTTTGGTAGAAAATTATGTCAGACTGACAACAAATACAACACACAGGTCATCTAGCAGTGATCAACTCACCGTTCCTCGGTTGTTCTTGAGAATTCCCTCACATAGAACTGCCTTTGACTCATCAATCAGTGGATTTTTCTGCCAACAAAAGATTATGTTAAATCACATTGAAAATAGCAACAAAATATACACAGAAAGAAATTGTGGTAAAGCAAAACACTTCCATACTAACTGTAAAGTTAAAAAATATGAAACACCCAAAAAGAATTACCCTACTGACAATTATATGCAAAACAGGATGAGTTTTACTCCTATGAAAGGAAGTCTAAAGATGCATGTCTAAACGTACACCAGTGAACATGATCCAAGATAAAATCAAAATAATTATTTCCACCAGATCATTGAGAACGCATTACAGTGGACAAGTCATTCACTCATATTCATCATTGGGATCATTCATTAACACATGCTGTTTCAAAGATTATTAATCTGGTTCACAGTGAGTGGTGGAAATTATCGCAAACAACCCTGGATATCTGGAAATAGCATATTTTAATATTTATATACATATATTCGATGCTTATTGAACTGTTTGCATAGGAAATATATATGCCACAGCGACCCTTCAGCAGCTGTGTATTTGAGATGTTTTAAAGTGTATCCCAACCCATATATATCAAACTGTGATTGCGCGTATATATCCACATCAGTAGGAATGACTCGTGAACTCATTAACTAATTCACCCACATCACCGGGGACGAGTGTAAAACTCACCTGTTTGTCATCAAGGTAGTCAAACTTGTCTCGCATGAGCTTGCACTTGGCGCGGCCAGTGCACGTGTCGACAGCACAGATGATGTCCTCAAGCACCTGGGAGGCCTCCTCAAGGAGCGAGATGTCCTCATTGTCAGCCGGAGTCTAAACATACATACACGGGCACTTGAGTAACAACAAAATGTCATCACATGTCAGCAAGTTACATTTGAACAGAATAGCTAAAACACACATTTGTAAGCATAATATAGCTACCATCAAGCAAGCAACAGGAAGCAGTTACATTTGCACGTGGCACGGCTAACCAGATATAGAAAAAAGAAAATGTAAAGTGTATTTCCCACATTCATTAAAAAAATTGGATTTGGACAAATCACAGAAACGCCTAAATCGGGTTCACGAACCGTGAAATATATTGACTAAAAACATGCAAGCGCCATACATATATGCTGTATGCACACACACACACACACACACACACACACACATATAAGAATGTATTTTTCATCAAATGGTGTCTTCAATCACAACTGACACTTATATGTTTACATCTCAGTGTATGTGGGAACAATGTAACTATGTTGTACACTGGAGTATCCCACTCACCAACTTAGCAATGTTCCTCAGAAGTAGCGGGTACTTGACAAGTCGGCTCCGTGGAACATCTGTCAACAGAAAAAAGAACACTGACTATCATATAAATTGTATATAAAGTATAATTATTGACTCATTAAAAATACCAATAATTACTGACAGAAATTATACTTCACTGCTAACCACTTATTAAACATTCTCATATGAATGAATTCAGATATCATAAGTTACAAACCTCAATCATCTGAAACTGGAACCAGCAAATGTTCAATGAGGTGTTGAAACAAATTGGTTTTAAACAGCCCAAATGTTTGACTGACGAGTTTCATAAAACTTGATGCTTTTACTTTCATTTTATAGAAATAGGTACATTTATTATGAAACAAGTGAAGACACAACCAAAGTATCTGAATGGTGCAACCAACAAAATGTAAACAAATGGATTGTGACTTTCATGTATAACAAACAAATTGGCCAATCCAGAGTAGTTTGTGACACAAGGTTTACTAATGTTAGTGACAAAAGTTAAAAGACTGACCAAGGAAGCTCCAGAGGTCGAGGCGGCGACTGAAGGGTGAGTCCTGGCAGCGCTGGAGGAAGTCCTCCACAGCGGGGTCGTGCTTCTTCATGTCCAGCAAGTCCTTCGCAAACACCTGGTTGGAGCAGTACGACACGTAGTTCTCCAGACGTGGCACCTGACACACATAAAACAGTCACACGTCATGTCAAACAGATGAATTGTCACCAGATGTGATGTCAGACAGTAGACAATTTAATGTGCACATAATAATAATAATAATCAGGTAGCTTCTACTGCACCTAAATCCTTAGAAATTGAGCTAGCTCAAAGGCGCATCAATACAAAAGGGTTGATCAATCCCAAGAGTCAATAAACAAATCCAGTTCTCATCAGATTGATTTATACAACAGGGAGCTATGCTGCACAGGCAAAGTAGTAAAGGTATATCTTTAAATAACACTGGCATTTACTAATATTTTCAACTGATTTAACACTAGAAGGAAGTTTATTCCAAAGAGTAAAATTACTAGTATTGACTTTAGGGATAAAAAGTAAATCAGAACTAGATCGAAGCTGAACGGGTTTTCTTACAGGAGTATGCACAAAATGTAAATACACGTCAAGAAGCAACAGAAGAGATTTTTTAAATAAGCAAAAAGTACTAGGCTGAAATAACCCCTCTGTGATAGGAGAGTCTACACAGGAAGGAGGCAGTCACTCACCCAGTCCAGAAGCACCTGGCCCACATTCTGTGTCGTCCCGTCAGGCATGCGCTGGTCCCTCAATGCCAACACCAGGTCTACAACAACATTTACTGTCAGCACGGGGACAACACCAAGTCAATGACAACATTTACTGTCAGCATAGGGGACCAACACCAAATCAACGACAATATTTACTGTCAGCATAGGGGACAACACCAAGTCTACAACATTTACTCTTAGCACAGGGGACAACACCAAGTCTTCAAAAAAAACATGCACTCTCAGCAGTGTTCTGATTTAGTTCATGTAATTAAAATGACTTCATTTCAGCTTATCAGGTTGTACCGGCACACAAACCCGTCATCTGTCCTATGTCAAGAATCTCCTTCCTTATACAACAGATGACATTTGCAGAAACATTCTACAAGAAATGGTTGATGGTCAAGGGGAGGGAGGTTAAAATGGATGGTTCCACAGGCAGCTCGATCTGAAGCTCACAAACTGTCCAAATATTTGTAAATGACAGTAGAGGGCAGTGTGTCACCTTCGTGTAGAGGCATCAGTGTGTCAATGTGGCCAAAGATCTGGTTGAGTTCTGTGTCAGAGAGCAGGCCAAGCTTCTTCAGTGAGTCGTGATATGTCTACAACAGCAAGACAAGAGGAATCATTTTACTGCCAACACTATGTACACAAGTACCTCACTACTAAGGTCAACCGGGCAAGTGACCTGAATAACAAGGTGACCATATTAGCAGAACTTATTTTCTATGCCGTACTGGTATATAAATAATGTCGAGCTATCCAAGGTAATGGTCAGGTTTAGCTTAACTTGCAAGGAGGCTACAGTATTAAAGAATTTGTTGTAAGGCAGAAACTTTAAAATAATGTCAACTTTAATGAAAACACCGGCCAAACATGAAGTATTGATCCACTAAGTGTCACTTACGGTCTTCACCATGTGCAGGTCCTCGATCAAGTCTTCCTCGCTCTTGTACAGCTCAAAGATCGCCTGAAACAGACGAGAGATGAAGATTAATTACACATGTCGCATAAGATTGGTCTATGTTTATTTTCCACTTTAGTTAATGCAGAAGCCTCACAAATGCTACTTCAACCAGACGTTGTTTTTTAAATCATGTATACTTTTTGCTACTTACACATATATTCAGAAAGAAATTAAGTGCCAAACTGGCACATTACAATCAAGTTTAATGTATGGCAAAACAATAATGTTCTGCTCCTTCAATGGTAACAAGAACAGTTATATGCTGTATCTATTCAGCAAGAATGCGTTTGTTAAGCAAGGTAATTATTAAATTAATTAATATGAAGGTGGGTAAAAATCAAAGAAACAAGAATTACAAGCTACAGTCAAACAAAGCAAACAGAAAAAAATCAACTGCAAACCAGAAAAAGATGTGGCAAATAAAACAAACTATGCAAATTGGAGCGTTGATTATTAACCAATGAAACACCACGTTTTTCTAAGCCCAGTATGAGCCCTGGGTACATGAGACACTGCGGCCTACCTCCTGTCTCCTCAGTTGACAGTTGTCCATTCCCTCTGGCACCCCGTGACCACCCACAGTGTCACACCACAGGATACTGAGACGTCGCTTGGGGGGCGTGGGAGGGGGTGGTCTGTAAGGGGTGACGGCATGCTTGCTGTTACTGCCCAACACGGGGGTCGACGCAAGGTTCTTCAGACTGAGCGACCTCTGTTGGTGGGAATCAGAACCATTTACTTGTTGACATTATTATTATGAATATCGATGTTAATTTATGATTTCGGAAAAAAGTAGTATTGAAAGAACACAAACATGTGTCAGTACCGTAACTGAATGGCATGTATACATATTCAGAATTGTTAAAGGCAAGTTCACTACAGGTGGACGACCTACCTGTAGGGCATGTCCAACTTTCTTGACCGGTCGAACTGGAGACAGTAGGTTCGCTATAGACGCAATCTTTGGCATGGAACGTTTCTTACGTTTCATCTCCTGCAAACAGCAACAACCAGATGACAGTTTGAGCTTTTAATGGACGGCAGACACTCGAATAACCATTGCTCAACATAATCTATGTAAACTGGCATAGTATATCGGAATCGGAATTTTTTATGTATAAAGTAACTCGAACAAATTTGAAAATTTACATTGAGTAGACATCAGCAACTCAAACCAGATGCAGCTTGAGTGTAATACGACAGAGTCAAGTAGTCAATGAGACAGATAGCCACCCTCAAATCAAATGTTTCTTTTCTGCTTTTTTGTTTTACTGTATATTTCATACTGCATACTAAATCAATATTTAAGTTTCATTCAATAAAAAATTTTAATAAATGAAAGGAACACAATATTAAATGCATAAATAAATTATTTTTTATTACTTACTGGTAACTAATTTCAATATTTTTCGAGGCAACACAATGTGAATTCTCTGGTCCTTACAAATGCAGCGACTCACCGGTTTCATAGCAAACTCGACACTGTCGACGCTCACCATGCTGATATTGTCATCGTCCGTCCGGTGTCGCTTTCTCTTCCTCTGAAGAAAACAACGGGAGAGCTCTGGTGAGTCGGACTCACACTACCACTTGGACACACATCAATAAGATATCACCTCCACCAAAGTCTTCACTCATCGCCAGGGGAGTCATTGGGCAGAAAAATACATCCTTGAAGGCTTACTATCCTTAATAGTGGAAATCACTGCAGGGGTCGGTCTAAAATTAAACACTGCCACAGCATGCATGTTTACAGGGATCTTGTCATTGTTGTACGCACACAAGTCATAATGAGTATGTTGATTTAATTTGCTTCTAACACTGCCCGCATTGTAAAGCATAGATAGACTGACCATCCAGGTCTGATTAATATCTGCGCTATTTCTTGAGTACTAATTCTCACATGACACATAAATTAGTTAATTAACTTATCATGGAATCTAAACACAATGGAATGTTTTGTAAATAAGTGCCTCGATGTGTTTCTTTTATCAATCAGTTAGCAACTGCTCTCTTCTTTACAATTTAACACTGAATTGTAAACAGCTAAATATGCATTCTATTAAACAAGAATGAGCTTGTTATTTGTTAAGTACGCTAATACTAAATTAATTATATGTTACAATAGATTAAAATTAATATAACAAAACAGAAATAAGAGCAACTGTAAAACATAGAAAACCACTACGACATACCAGAAATAGTATGTTACAACTTACAAATAAAACAAAACTACACAACTTACCAATTTTAAATACAATGATCCAAGACTTTAAACAATACAATTTGTGATGAATAAAAACATAAAATAAAATATTTCATTGTATTTGTTAAAACAGAAAATCGTCTTCAGACTCTTACTTTGGCTTACTTGATTAATTAAGTTGACACTGCCAATATTTGATAAAATAAATAAAATAACATGTCAGATATATGAATATTTTGTTTGCTACAAATATTCAATGAACATGACAAACACTACTAATATACTTATCTGTTTGACCATTAATAAGGACTGAGTTCAGAAATTATTTCAATAACGCTGTTCTGAACTACAAAAGCTAGCATACATAGTGTAACATGTACTTATTCACAAATTCCAACATTTGCTGAATATAATTAGTTTGATTTCAAAGGAGCATAATGAAGTAACATGTCTCATATGTTGCTAGTGGTGTTTAATTTGCAATTATCAATGTGTACGATTGCAATATTAATGTAGAATGCAATAATTCATAAACTGTAATAAATGACCAAGGAAGAATAAAGGCCCTATGAGACATATTGCAGTCACTGCTCAACAGAACAGAACAGACAGGAGAGGAGGGTAAGAGTGAGTTGGCCTTACCACTAACTGACTAAGTGGCTGGTAAGGCACTACATCACCCGCTCAGCTAGTTAGATAACGTCTGTCTTACCCCGGGAAAGTCAAGCGACGGACTCTTAAACAAGTCATCGAGGCAGGCACGAGAACATCTGAAACACATCAAATTAGCAAGATTCAAATACAATTAAATGCCTTTAAGAACGATTGCTTTATACTGAAATGATGATGCCTTGTTGACTCTATGTAAACAAAAAACAAGATACAAGACAGGTATGGTGACAGTGAAGTCAGTGACACATAGGTCAACTCAAGTAGAGACTAATCTTACAGTACACGACAACATGTGAAGCACTGGAAATGAAATGATGTTGGTGCGTTAGAAAATCCATTAGCTACAAAATTCATACATTCTGTTGTTCAAAGCAAATTGTCAAAAAAAAATTTAAATGGCACGCGATAATGCAATATTGACACTAACTAACAGTTGTGCCAAGGATATCATCAGGGAAGTAAATAAAAATAGACATTAGCAGAACGACTGAAACCGCACATGGCCTGTAATACATTTATAAAACATGTGGTTGTTGCAATTTGAGTGACACAAACAGCAATGTATTTATAACTATAAATAATATGACAATGATAGCCCTGTAAAGATTACACTGCAAAATCACCTGAAATTCAAGAACTATTCCAATATTAAACCAAAAGCATACACGCCAAGGTAGAACACAGCTCTCAGTCACACACAATAATACCACACAACGTGGCCTGCACATCACAGTGACAATCACATGTTGTACCTTCTCTTAAAAATCCTTGGTGGTTGGAAACACCACATAATGGTGTGCATCTTGCGTTCATGGCGCGGCCGTCGGAGCGTCAAGTTCCGAACAAGTTTCATATTGAGATAATCCAACCAACATCAGTAACAAACCAATCCAACTGACAGGCCACTGACCCTCCAGGCAAACTGACCAGATCCAACTGTCCAGTTCATTGCCAATCCCACAATACCTAGTCACAGACTTGAAGTGGTCTTTGATGTGCCTGGCCTGCCCTGTCCAGACAATGGCCCAGGGCAGTTGGCAGGGCCCCCTCTCTAGGTGGGATCAGCTGCCAAGTGGGTGCAGCAGGTGTGCACAAGGGGTAGCAGGGGTGTGTGAAGGGGCAAACAGTGGTCCCTCATGGCCACAGTGGACAGTGCCACAGTGACCAGTACAATGACTAGGACAGGTGTGCACAATGGCCAAAGGTCAGGTGTGATGGTGGACACAGCCAGGAAGGGCCAGGGTGCAGCAGATGGTGGAGGGGTTGAAAGAGGAAGGGTGTTAGACACAGACATAGGGTGTGTCTCCTGCCTGGATTAGCTACAGACAGGACCCTAGACACCATATCACTTTACTAATTACACCACAGACCACATTTTACCTCATGTTAATTATCCATGCCATATCATTATCACCAACATGATGATAGCATGGCAACATCTTATAATAAATTAGACATTTTCTAAGCAATAATTGTTAAATAACTGGATTAAAACATTAATAATATTGAAAATAACAAACTTATATTGATCAAATATTTGTACAAACTGAAAGGTTATGGTGAAATGTGAATCTAAATTACGGATACTAGAGTAATATTAAATATGTGATTATGGTAAAGTACAGACCAGTGAGATTAATCCAAGAATAAAAAATGCAACTACAGTATTTATCATAATTGTGTTCTCTTTTATGCAACATATCACTATCAAAAAAACTTAAAATAATAATTAATTGGAATATATAAATACTTTGTGTGTGTGTGTGTGTGTGTGTGTGTGTGTGTGTGTGTGTGTGTGTGTGTGTGTGTGTGTGTGTGTGTGTGTGTGTGTGTGTGTGTGTGTGTGTGTGTGTGTGTGTGTGTGTGTGTGTGTGTGTGTGTGTGTGTGTGTGTGTGTGTGTGTGTGTGTGTGTGTGTGTGTGTGTGTGTGTGTGTGTGTGTGTGTGTGTGTGTGTGTGTGTGTGTGTGTGTGTTATTACAATAGTCCTTTCAAACGTAATCAGATCAACACATTTTAGTTATAAAAATGTGTTATGGTTTCCAAACATTATTGTTACATTTTCACAGGTTAGTCAAGTGACCAATACTGAAATAGATACTAGTTATATAAGTATATCACAAGCTAGGGCTACAGTGATACTGATAGGCAAACCGGTATTCAGGCCATCTTTGTGCAAGAGGCAATCAACAAGTCTCCATTGCAAACCTCAACTCTCTGTGCAGTGTCATGTGTAGTGTCACGTGTAGTGTCATGTGTAGTGTCATGTGTGTATTGCTAATAATGTCAAGTTATAACTTGTATTATGCTATCTAACAATGCTTAGTCTATGTTAAATATTTACACATTAAATAGTCTGCTTTCAGTGTGTGCATGCAATTTAAACCTCATAGAGACATGACGCAACGTCTGCGATACAGCCATACAGGTGAGACATCATAGGCAGCAATGTAGTCTGTAATGTGGTACGTATCATGACCTCTGTATCGTGATACATATCACAACCTCTGTATTGCAATATGTATCATATCGCGAAGTAGTGTACCAGTCCAGCCTAGCCGTAACCCTGGATATTATTATAAAACTATCATTTAGTTGTGTTGTTGTTCACAAGGGGTTTGTACAACAGTTGTTCACTAGGGGGCAGCACATATTAACTGATGCATGATATCAACTATCACTTTGTAAACTATGTCTATGGAGCTTGGAAGATCACTAATTATTGACTGGCTGCTGTGGTGATATAGCTTTATGTACTGGTATATTTGTGAGACATTGTATTACCATGGTAATTATTATATAAATTGCAATTATGTCAGGTACTTAAAAGTTATTTTAATTGTTGCCATCTTGGTATTGATTAGCATATGTGTACTGTGTGCAGCTAAATCCTTTAAAGTCCATTTTTAAAAAGTAAGCATATGCATTAAAAAATTATTAACTTCTGTAAAAAAAAAATCCTTTTTCTAACTGTTTTGGCTTCAATACTTATTTAAATTGTTTGTCTTATTCAGATTGACTGTGGCCATATAAAGAGGGCCTCATTTGTTGTGCGAGCAATCACTCTGGCTCCCTGGTCCCTAGTAGTCCCTACTGCTCACTCTCGTCACTCATTTAGTCAGTGACTTAACGCTTGCATTAATGGCGTGAACTGCTGCTTCACCAGATCTGCCACAAGCCTCTGCAAGTACTTCCCGAAAGTGATGACTGAGGCCACACGGAGTTAATAAGTTTTCTTATTCTTATGCTGAAAGGGGTGATATGATCAAACACCAAGGGTCACCAGTCACAACCAGTCATAAGCTGCCATTTTGAAACTATGCCATGTCAGAACCAGAGACAGTCGAAACAAAAAATCATTGGATCAGCATTGTTAGAACTAACATTTTATGCAACACTATCGCTAGTATTTCCTATTATTGGCTTGTAAACTTTCAAGTTTTGTCAAATCTTGATGTCCCAAATTAATCTGATCTAATTAACCGCGTGCAATCGATACCATCACAGCATCGAGGGAATATTGACTTGGCAGTGGTGCCACCTAGTGTACACAAAGAAAAAACTCTTTATTTCAAATAATTCTATGCTTACTTTTCATTACAGAAGTTTTTTTATTAATCACTTATAACACTGACAATAAAAAATAACTCTGCATACCCTGTATGTAGCAGAGAAACAACTTATGGGGAATTATCATGTTTACAGTACATCTCATGATCTGGAATTTGCATTTGCAAAATTCACCAAAACATAGTCAGCAAATGCCTTTCAAAATTATATACATGAAACAAGTTATAAATGTTATCGAAACATTAGATCTGTTTGGACAAACAGTGATGAAGGGAAGGGTCAAGTCAGTTGTACATTTAGACATCACTACTATGTACTAATTATTACATGTCTAGACACTAACATTGGATGGATTGCAATAAACACATTAAGATGTCTTTGATCTCCAGGGCTGGATTAGTCAACCATAGTCACTTAGCCCATTACACATGGGGCAGTCCAAACACTGGGTGAATTAGGCAGTCAACCGGAGCCAGATTAGAAAACCATGTCATTGATCCAAAGGTGGGGATACAAACCTGTTAGTGATCCCTAGGGAGAGATCAAATTAGACAAGCCTGACAGTGATCCTTGAGGACAGATTAGGAGTCACCACAGACACCCTGTGTACACACACAGAGACAGGGTTACACCAAACAGGTTGTCGGGAGTGATCACTGAGACTTACACACTGAGGACTGCACACATCAGTTTATGGACTATTACCCTGTTCACATCACAGACAGGTTTCGAAATGGCTCAGTTAATGCGCATTAACTGAGCTGGTTCAAATACCCTGTGCATCCACACTACAGACGCTGTAGTAGGAGTAGTTTCTGTCCACCAATCAGTTTCTTTTAATTAATGACTTAGAGGAGCAACTGGGTGGGCCATTAATTAGGTCGAATGATGCTATGAGCCCTGCCTCTTGCAATGATAACCAGCCTCACCAATCACCATTAATTAGGTCAAAGTTACTGCAACTGGCCGCTAATCCATTTTGCATCCACATCAGCAATCTGAACTGGTTCAAAACTAAACCAGTTTGAAACTCCTCACAGAGGTGGATTACGGGAGCAAAACCGGTTTCGCACCAGTTTAAATTTTCTAGTGTGAATGGGGTATTAGTTTAATTTATTGCCATCTACCCTAAGGAGACTGTAGCAGAAACTACTGGCACACCAAGAATACATCAAATGTACATCTCTACTCTCTAGATGTACAGTTCCCAACCATCCAGTGTGGGCCACCATGGCAGATGTAGGTCTGTTGTCCTTGTTTAACATATCCACAAATTAAATTGATGCAGGCCATTTCCACTACATGTGTACTTGGCCATTTCTGAAACTATATTTTGCCACTTATATTCAACATTTGACATTAACTGCATTCCCACGGATGAAGAAGGCCCTGAATCTTACGTCCGGCCATAAGTTACAAATCCAGTTGGCTGCACATGGTGACATAGTCATGGAAAAGAAAGACTTAGAAAGAAAGGCAGTTACCTTCTGAATGTTACATATTTAATTTGAATATTTTCGAACTGTGGGCAAATTATTCACAATTAAGTGCAAACAATGCTTTATTTTTATTACAGTGATTAGACAGACAGAATAACTTCTGTATTTGTGATATATTCTATATTAATTAAGCTGAGAACATGACATCAACAAGGAACATATGTTTTATTTATTCACGATCCTCTAGCACCCACCTTAAGTTGCTCAAACTCTTCTCCATATATGTTTCCCCGCAAGTTAGAACTATGCCTAAACACGATGACACGTCCTGAATAATGTCATGTCCTCTGCTGAGTAATGCAGCCATCCTTGTTGAATGACTTGCACACTGTTACTGCTGACTTCCCCAACTACTGGTAACTCTACTGCACCAGAGACAAGGAGAATATACTCCTGTGGGACTAATTGGCTCTGGTTTGGACAAGAGTAATTGAGTGTTGGAAGCCAGCTGGTCTGACAAAGCCCTGCCAGCACTAGAGCCTGGCTGTATTGTCTCAGTAAATGACATCACTGGGAGCTGGTCACACATGAGACTGACTGGCAGCTGGGCAGGCATAGCCCCTCACAAAGAAGACAATTGAGTAACAACATTTATTTAACAATTGTCAAGCGGGTGTCATTAAGCAGAATCACATGTAACACTTCACAGATTCTGACATGGTGGGGTGAACACAGCTGATTGCAGTTAGCCTGGCTCCTGGTTCCAACACTGCTAATTTGGAAGGATGTGGCTATTCGCTGTCCCAGCACAGCAAACAAGATACCATTTCTGCTCTTTCTCAGAGCTGCACTTCACAAAGAGAACCGCTTATAGTAATAGTACAACAGCAATGCGCGTCCACCAAAACTAAGCCAATGACAATACCTTCTGACACAGAAGGATGATTTATTGAATGAAGCAATCATAATAAAGGAACAACATTCAGCAACAGAGACATCAACCTTCCCACAATCCACTTACAAGTGCTGTCATCCATGAACCAACACACAGCACAGAGTAATGTATAGTAGCACTGATCGGTGAAGAGGGAAAAGTCAAGTGCTTTACAACTGTGTCAGTTAATAATTAATAAAAAAATTGTATAAGAGAATCCAGATGATGATGTATTACATACAGAAAAATAGGTATAAAGCCTTCCATTCTTATGAAGATTCTTTGTTCTCGCTCACTGTCCAATTGTAACGTAATCTGCTAATTTGCTGTTGTTTACTTAAATATTATACTTCTCCATTGAGTGTGATATTGAACATTCAATATAGCCAATGTTTTCGGTGCATTAGCAAGTAGGCAAAAAAATCATAATGAACCATATTGGAGAATGAGGTTATGCTAGGCTGTTTTCTGTTTTATAATGAAATTACCATTCAACTTTGGATTCCCTACCCTCAGTATATTGTTTATCTAAAGTCTGGATGTATTAATAACAACATTGCAATAACATCCAAGATTCTAGATAACATTGTTAATGCTAAGATTATTGTCTTAGTAAATTATATGATTTTATTTCAATATGTGAACATCTAGGAGGTTATGCAAACATGTACCACCAAACAATTCCCTAACTAAGTAGGCTTCATGCTCGTGTTCACATGTTTAATGCATATTATTTTGTGTTAATTTATTACAAATCAATGCATGATTCTTTACACGATACTAGCACAGAATTTCCTGTTTGTCTGCGAGACCATGTATCCTCAGGCTAGAAGTAATTTGTTTTACAATACACTAGGCCTATTTAATATTTAAGGAAACTGTTGACGCATACACACACACACACACACACACACACACACACACACACATATATATGAACACTTATAGTCAATAAAAAGTATACATTATGAGAAGCAAATCATCCTGACAACCACAATTTATGCAAACTGAATTGTTCAAAGATAGTAGATGTGTTGGTTTGGTGAATGGTTGTCACAGTGACATCAATGTTGATCACACGTCAACAGAAATTCCTGACTAAAACAATGACCCGGGTCACTCAATGTCATGATAAATTACTAAATAAATGAATACGTATGCTTGTGGTCAGCTTGTTGCCTTGCTCGTACTAGGAAACACCTAAAAAGCTGCCACCAATACGATCACAACACTAGTGAAAGATAGTCAAAGACAACATTTTGTCAGAATAAATCACAGACAGTGAGACACACGAACACCCTCCCCTCATCCCCAAATCTGACAATCACGACTCACGTTCACAATCACATGCGGACAGAGTGAGAAATTTATATACATCTGAATAGTTAATCGACATAATTATCCATTGCTTTGTATAGTTGCTTTAATAAGTAAAGCCGTGCCTGCAAAATAAACGCTCGCACAGCTTGCAAAACTGAAAATACACAAGGTTCTTGAGCAATAATAATGGCAGTGATGGTCACGGTTCCCTAGTCACTTCGACTCGAGTTCACGGACATGATCAACATTCATTCTAGGCCTATTTATACAACAAATCTTACCTTTTCATCTCCCGTTTCGATGGCTTTCGATTCTCTATGTTCATTATATTAAAGCCGGCCATGTCAAGCAGATTACGGTATGTTCTGTAAATACATTTAGGGTGATAATTGGAGTCAAAACGAAATCTCAGATATGGTAAACCACTTTTGAAAGTGGCGCAAACGGCGGAACTCCGCCCAATCAACCAACGAGCCAATCAGCGCGAACGGCCGCTCATCGAGCATGGAAGCATCCAAGTTGACCCCGCCATCGTATGCAGTGGCGCCATCTGGGTGCTAGGGTGAGGTTTCCATAAGAAACGTTATTAATGGTCTTTCAATGCGTGCGCTTTAATTATTTAGTTTTAGCGCATGCATATATATATATATATATATATATATATATATATATATATATAATATATATATATATTTAAAAAACCCCGGGTTTTATGAAAACCAAAGGGGTTTGTGTGCCTCTTTTGTTAGTTAACAGTATTTTTGAACAGATTAGTATAGTGGGTGAAAAATAGGGTAATCTAGGCTTCGACAAATTGTAAAAAGATTGGGGAAAATCTCTTTATTTGATATAGTATAAAAAGAGATAAAGCAATAAGAAACAACTACATATGTAAGATAAAACTATGAATTGGTATCATTGTTATTAATAATAAACAAGCGTTTTAGTAGGAAACCCTTGTTCATTTATATAGGTAGTGTCCAACGTTTCCGCTAGGGAACGGTACCATTACAGAAAACTTTTTTTCTGGTAGCATAGGTAGTAAGTTCTTTATAACATAAAGTGTGCTGCAGTTCTGTACATAATAAACAAACAGTCTTTCAAAAGACTAAGTTGGTTTAAACGGGGGAGTTGTTTTTGACAAATCGTAATATGGCACCTGGCAAGCGGCAAGTAAAGGGCAAGGAGGCACTTTTTTAACCACTCCCCCCAGCTTGGTGGATTTTGCCGTATCGGGTGGGGAAAAAACTTGGCCAGAGACAACGGAGGAAGGGTTTACGTTCCAATGTTTAGGGTTTTGGGAAGTGGATTGTCTGACAGCAGAGTTAGCTAGGCAAACGGATTTGTAAAGGGGGGATGCAGAGTGGAGGGGGGGTGATTGCAAGGACAACTGGGAAAAGGAAAAAAAAAAACATGACCCCAAGGAAAGGGGTGACGGGGAGAAAGTGACAGTAGAAAAGGGAGGGGGGGGAAAAGGGGACAGGAGATGAGAGAAGTAGATGCGATAGGAGGTAAGACGAATGGAAGAAAGGAAGTGAGAGGTAATGTAAAACGGAAGTCAATAACAAGGACGATGACAGGAAGAAAAGGACCGGAAAGAAAGGAACAACAGAGAAAGCGGCAGGGGAAAAGTCAGCAACCAGGGAGATGCAAAACGGAGGAGCTACTCTGAAGCAGTGATCGAGGGGGCATTGAGAACAAAAAGGGGTATTTATGGGGACTCCATTTTGCGAAAGACAAAAAGGACTTTAAAGAAAAGGGAGAAGAGTTGTTTTTTGCCGGGGGGGCTAGGATAGAGCATGTACGGGAAACGGGTAGAGAACGTATTGGGGCATGGCCAAGGGGGGTCTATATTAGTACATGTAGTAACGAACAATGCAGACAGGGATGGAACAACCAGGATAGTAAAGAGATACAGAGAGTTGGTAGAGACACTGAAGAAGACGAGAGTCGAACAGATCATACTCTCGGAATCTTGCCTTGATGAGGGAAGGGGAACAACATTTAGAAATTGCAAGAGGATGGCAATTAACGGACTATTGAGCAGATGTGTGAAGAAGGGGGAGTTGGATTTGTGGATTTGTGGGGATATTTTTTTGGGTTAAAGAAGACATGTTTATGAAGATGGCCTCCATCTAAGGGGAAAAGGGGCCCAAGCAGTGTTCCCCGGAGAACCTTCTTCAATCGATGAATAATGGAACGGGTTGCAATTTTTTAAACTATTTTTCGCAGGGGGGATAACAGAAAAGCCAAATACTAGAGGCATAGATAAAGTTTAGAAAAAAGACATAAACAAAGAACAGCCTGGAAACCCCTAGGAATTTGGTTATAAATGTGTTTGTTTAAATGAAAGGAGCATAGTAAACAAAAGAAATGAACTAAACATTATTTGAAGAAAATTGACCCTCACATAATAGGTATAATTTGAATCTTGGGCCACACCCGATATTCAGATCCCAATTAGGAATGACAGGGTATGTAATGTTTGGGGAAAAATAGATTGGGGAAAAAGGGGAGGGGGAGTTATTTTATATATTAAAGAATCCCATCCAAGCTTATGAAATAATATTAGAAAAAGAAGCAGAATTGAAGAAGCTGTCTGGTGTAACATAGTTACAGGAAACTCAACAGTAACTGTTGGGGTGTATCGGAGTCCCAAAAATAAGCATGGAAGAGAATGAAAAAATACATAACGCTATCAAAAAAATGAGTAAACGGGACTGTATTATTATGGGGGGTTTTAAACCCTGGGCATATACAGTGGACATCTCTACAGAGTACCGGGAGAAAGGGAAAATTTTTTAAAATTTTGTTCCAAAATAGTTTCCTTTCTCCCAAAATGTGTTAGAAGCAACCAGGGGGGGGAACGTGTTAGACATAGTATTGAGCTCCAGAAGGTTTTTTGAAAAATGTCAAGATATGTGAGCCACTGGGGTGTAGTGATCACAACCAGATACTTTTATCATCAAAGTAAAGGGAGAACGGAATAGAAAAATAAGGTACAGGAAATGTTTTCACAAAGGAAGATATAAGGACATGAGGGAATATTTAGTAAAGATAGACTGGAATAACACACTGAATAATAAGACAGCAACAGAATGTTGGAATATTTTAATGAGTGAAATTGACTGCGTCGTTGACAAATTTGTCCCTTGAAAAAACAGGGGAAACGGTCAAAAAAGAAACACTTATCGAAGGAAGCCATTAGAAAAATCAAGTACAAGCAAATGATGTGGAAGACATATAGATATACCGGAAGTGAAGAAGACTATAGCATTTATAAAGAAGCACTTAATCAAGCTCAGCGAAATTAGAAAAAAGAGAAGCTACGAACAAAAAATAGCTTTTAATATAAAACATGACAACAAGAGTTTTTTTGCGTATGTTCGAAGTAAACAGAAAGTTCAGGATAAGGTCGGTTCCCCCAGAAGGAAATGATGGAAACATAATAACAGAGGGATTCTTAATGGCAGAAAACCTAAATGAGTACTTTAGTTCGGGGTTTACCAAGGGGAAAATATTAGTATATTACCAGTACTTGAGACTAAGTTCGAAGGGAGAGAGTTTGATATTTAAAAATAATTTAACCCCCCAAAATTTCTATTTAAAAAAAGGTAGAAAAATAAATACCGTTGGAAAGGGGGTTTCCCAAATTACTATTGGAAATTGTAGAACAAATCAGCAACCGCTTGCAACAGTGTTCAATTTGTCATTAGAGAAGGGAATAGTTCCGTTAGAATGGAAAGAAGCAAACATTATACCATTATTTAAAAAAGGTTCGAGAAACAAGTGAGAACTTAAAGGGGGTTTAACATCGGTGATTTGCAAACTATTAGAAAGACTAATTAAAGATCACCTGGTTGTTTTCTTGTTAAAAATAAATTGATAAACCCATCTCAACATGGGTTTTTAAAAAGGCCCTTTAAAAAATATGTTATGTTTTTTGGAAGATGTCACAAAGTGGCTAGATGAGGGGTCACCAGTAGAATAATCTACTTAGATTTTAAAAAAGCCTTTGACAAAGTGCCACACCAAAGGCTACTACTTAAACTAAAGGCCCATGGCATAGGGAAAAGGAATGATCAACTGGATAGAAAAATGGCTTATTGGTAGAAGACAAAGAGTAGTAGTTGATGGGGGGGTTTTAAAATGGAAAGCGGTTTTGAGTGGAGTACCGCAGGGATCAGTACTGGGGCCTATTTTATTCCCAATATATATCAATGATTTGGATGATGACATAACAAGCAAGGTGTTGAAGTTTGCGGACGACACAAAAGTGTTTAGGAAAATTAAAAGTGATGCAGATAGACAACATTTACAAGATGATCTTAATAAGTTGATAGAATGGTCTGAGAAGTGGCAAATGTTGTTTAATTTTGGAAAGTGTAAGTGCCTTCACACAGGACATGGGAATGAAAAATGCACAAAATTCAATGGGTGATACTTTTCCCAAATACTACCTTAAAGGAAAAGGACTTGGGTTAACTATTAGTGCTGACAGGGAAAGGGATCAGAGCAGTGTGGAATTGCAGCAGCGAAGGGGAAAACCCAAAATTTTTGGATTAATTAGGCGAAATAAGGGGTACAAAGAAAAAGAACTTTAAAACCGCTGTATAAAACAATAGTTAGGCCCCACTTGAATATTGTATACAAGCATGGAGGCCATATCGCAAGAAGGATATTTTAGAAAGAGTACAAAGGGAGAAAAAAAATGATAAAAAACTCAGGAATATTAGTTATGAAATGCGTCTAAAAAAATGTGGTTTAACAACACTAGAAACCCGAAGATTGGGGGAGATCAGATTGGGTGTTTAAAATATTGAATGGATATGAAAATATTGCAAATTTTTTTCACAGTCAAAAGGGGAAAAGAAAGGGCAGAGGACATGGAGTTACATTAGCAAAGAAGCAGTGTAAAACCAGATTTAGAAAAATTTCATTTTTACAAAGAACAGTAAACGAATGGAACAAATCACTGTTTTTGGTGCTAGTAGTGTTAATTTTATTTAAAAAAAAAAAACAAAAATACCTAAGACGGGCAGGGTTTTTAATAGAAAGGTTTGGGCTCTCGATAAGCCAAATGGCTTCCTAGTCCACCTGCCAAGAATTGAATCTCTAGGTGGCAAAACTTGTTAAATCTTGTTAAATCTTTTAAACTATTCTATACCCACTACTACTACTACTACTACTACTACTACTACTACTACTACTACTACTACTACTACTACACTACTACTACTACTACTACTACTACTACTACTACTACTACTACTACTACTACTACTACTACTACTACTACTACTACTACTACTAAATACTACTACTACTACTACTACTACTACTACTACTACTACTACTACTACTACTACTACTACTACCACTACTATTACTACCACTACCACTACCACTACCACTACCACACTACCACTACCACTACCACTACCACACCCCACCACCACCACTACCCCTACCCACCACCACCACCACCACCCCCACCCCCACCACCACCACCCCCCACCACCACCACCACCACCACTACTACTACTACTACTACTACTACTACTACTACTACTACTACTAATATACGTGTTTATGAAGAAAACACTTGGCACTAGGTTTCCCCATGGCCCTGGTAGTGACCACAATAATGTTCTTGCTCAGAGAATAAGAATGGATTAGTACTGACAGTGACCATATAGGTCAATATCCTCTTAGCTCTTTAGTCAGCTCCAAGCTGGTACCGAACTATACTGGTCTGCAGGCTGGCAGAGTTCAGTTGGGCTTCACAAGAAGATTGTATTAGTCATTAGCACCGTCTCTCCTGAGAGCAACATTATACATAGGCATTTTACTATGGAGTAGCTACCTGGCTTATTTTAACAAAGAAAAGATTATGATCTTAATTTATATTACCTCTTACTAGAGGTTTCTGACAGGAAAAATAAGCCGCTTGAGAGGGATGTGTGTGGTTTTAATTACATAAATATGCCAAAAACCTAGATTTCATGTATTTTATGTTGATCTCTCAACACCAACCTCTTCAGATTGCGGGCGATTTTATTGTAATATTCCTCTTTTTTTCAAGGAAATTACAATTTTGCAAGAAATTTAAATCCTGTTCTTTTAGAGGTACCGTTCACGTGATGACTTGAATGGCTCAATATTAAAATATAAATTAGGCAATTTTTTAAGTTTACCACAAACAAGCTGTTAAATGTTTCACCTGTGCCTAACCGCTTGCAGACCAAACTATCATTGTATTTGTATGTGCCTCAAAATGTGTTTGAAGATGATTTATGCACACCAAACAGCTACCTTAAATTATTCATAAGTACTATGTCTAGTATGGTTTGTATTTACAAGTGAAATATAAAGTAGTGATGATGAAAATTACCACATTATATTTTATTTGTGTCTACATAACTTATGTTGTTTTATAGATGACTATTGAACAGCTGAATTCATACTCTCGATACCAGTGTTTGAATAAAGCTAATTATGGATTTATGGAACTCCATTACTCTCACCTGCCGAGTGTCGAGTGCGAGATTGTGACGTCGAATTCGAATTAATTAAAAGTAACCAAGATTATTTTGCTTGTTTCCCCCCCCCATACAACATTCGTGTTAATGACATAGTAAACACAATTCCTTCATTCTGATTCGGAATGTGACCGCACATTGCACTACATAATTGATTTTGATGAGCTTGCTTGGTTGTCACAGAGGTTCTCTTCGAAACTAGCGACACAACATTATAAGAAGTTTCTTTAAAAAACACAGCATCAGTGTTCTTGTTCACCGAATGCAGAAAAGAACAAAGGCACTCTCCCCGTAATTGTGGTAATATTGGGGAATAGTAAACAAATTATGTACACGACTTCAATTACATTTCATCTAATGTTCTCCAGTTGTATGCGCGAAAATGGCATTGAATAGAAAATGTAAAGGTATAAATTCTACATAAGGTGTACCCCCAGTAACGAGTTGTTGTTCCTTTGTTTAGTTTGTAGTACGGGTAATATTGTGATAACTATAACATTGGTTGAGATGAAATCAATTGGTGCAGTCGAGCAAATTAATATGTTATAATCCGTCGGAAAATATCTATGTGCGTGCAACCCTGTCTGTAACTATTATCATGCCTTTCGTCGCTGAGTTGAACATGTCAAAATACACTTGTGTTTTATTGTAAGATTTTGGCAGTCTTAATATAATAGATGACGTCACAGTCAGAAATACGCGGCGATAGCGTCACTATCTCGAACGTCGAACGTCCTTTCTGACAAGTACTGCCACCTGCCGAGTGATTGAGTGATTGTGACGTGGTTCCACCTATCGAATCAATTAGAAGCAACGAAGACTCTGTTTTCTCACAAATAAATGCATGCAACAGTCTCGTGAACTACACACTGAATACAAGTTCTACATACTTAATCGTAATATGACTGCACATGGCGCTATGTGGCTAAAGTAATTGATTTAGATGAGCTGTCTTGGTTGTCACAAAGATTTTCTTCGCAACTAGTGACCCTATATTATTATAAGGAATTTCTTAAAAACAGCGGTGTTCTTGTTCACCGAATGCAGTAAAGAATAGTGGCAGTCTCTCCATAATTGTCACTACGTAACAAGTAGTAAGACAGTATGTGCATCGCTTCATTTCAATTTCATTTATGGTACTCCAGCTCTATGCGCGAAAACTACATTGAATAGAACATTTAATGGTATAAGTTCGACATAAAATGGTCGCTCACTAAAGATTTGTTGTACCTTAGTAGTACTGGTAATAGTGTGATAAAATAACATGATTTGCGTTTAATCCAGTTGATGTAGTCGATGAAATTAAATGTTATACTCTGTCCGACAATATCCATTTGTTGAGCTCTACCTGTTTTATTATACATTTTCCCGCTGAATGTAACATATCAAAATACACATGTTTCTGGGCGTTTCATTGACAAATCTGGCAATCTCGATGCAATAGATGACGCCACAGTACGTAATTGTGACGTCGTGCAACCAGTCGAATCAGTTAGAACGAACACAGATTTATTTTGCGTGTTTTCTTTCAAATCAGTTCGTGCAATATTCCTGTGAATTACACACTGAACACAATTCCTTGTTACTGATACTTGATACTTGATACGGAATGTGACCGCACATTGTGCTACGCGACTAAAATATATATTTTTGGGTATCGTATGTTTTCAGTATAAAAATTCCCAAATGTAAAATAAATAATTTGTTTATATTGTTTACTGTTGAATGGTTCGCATCAGTAATATAAATGTACGCAGCCTCGTCCCCTACCGAGTATATAGAACTGCGACCAAAGCTTCGGTAGCCTCACTGCGGATGCATCGCCGGTCTGTGTTTGCTACGCACCATTCTGCTCGTCGACGAAGCCGTCACAGCGACTCGGGTCTACTACAGCCGTCCAAATATTAACAAGTCTAGTCACTGCAGTAGTTGTTATCCATGAACGGCGCGATGTTACCGTATACAAGTTTAAATATAAGTGTGTTAGCTTACATTCCACAGAGCACAATGTTAGTAACTATACAGGAAATACGCCGACGACGTCGCTCTCAAGATATTCCAGTGAGTCTTAACACCCGCCTGATACACTGTGAGTCTTAACACCCGGCTGACACTCTGTACGTCTTAATACCCGGTTGACACAACCCACGGATATCGCTCTAGAGATATCTCTGTGAGTCGTTATACTCGGCTAACACAACCCTCCGACATCGCATTTGAGATGTCTCTGTGAGTCGTTATACCCGGCTAACACAGCCCTACGACATCGCTCTTGAGAGGTCCCTGTGAGTCGTTATATCCAGCTAACACAACCCTCCGACATCGCACTTGAGATGTCCCTGTGAGTCGTTATACCCGGCTAACACAACCCTCCGACATCGCTCTTGAGATATCCATGTGGGTCGTTATACCCGGCTAACATAACCCTCCGACATTGCTCTTGAGATATCCATGTGGGTCGTTATACCCGGCTAACACAACCCGACGAATGGACATGGCTACGAAGTAACATTGCATGGGGACTTCGATTGAACATTGGACAAGTCTTAAAAGCAAGCTCTCGTATATTGCTGTTACAATCAATACGCTGATTTATTCTGATGAACATATTAGGATAAAAGGTGTTATATGTGGATTGTACGAATTGTTTATGATATGAGAATACGGATTCATTGCTTTAGAAATCTCGTTAGTAGCACTACAATATGTGTTATCTTGTCACGTATCTTAGCCACAAAAATAAACAATATATTATTTTAATATATATATATATATATATATATTAGTGTGTGTGTGTGTGTGTGTGTGTGTGTGTGTGTGTGTGTGTGTGTGTGTGTGTGTGTGTGTGTGTGTGTGTGTGTGTGTGTGTGTGTGTGTGTGTGTGTGTGTGTGTGTGTGTGTGTGTGTGTGTGTGTGTGTGTGTGTGTGTGTGTGTGTGTGTGTGTGTGTGTGTGTGTGTGTGTGTGTGTGTGTGTGTGTGTGTGTGTGTTGTGTGTGTGTGTATGTGTTTGTATTTTTATGTATATATATATATATATATATATATATATATATATATATATATATATATATTACGGATGTATTTCACATAATGTAAAATCTAGCGGACTTCGTTTGACGTAAATAGATATTGTTTAGCTTGGTAACTATCATAGCCTCATACATGTACACGTGTATTCGAGCGTAATTGTAAGTAAAAGTACAGATTTTCTTAAGAATGCAAAACGCACGCTGCTCGCCTGTTCAAAGCGTGGAAGTAGGTTTACAACAGGGCGCAGACATGTCCATTCTGCACAGGTCACGTGACATTCGCAGTGCCAGGACCTTAGCCCCAGGCTGGCGGTGACGCTGTTGTGTCGGAATGCAACCGTAGGCCTATATCAGATTGACGCCGCCCAAGGCCACTCGCTCATTGTTGCGGTCAGTTCCGCTGGACAGACGCCACTTCACCTGGCACCCGTGAGGACCACCCCGGGCCGTCACCTGCCTGGCCTGTCACACACACATCTGTATCACAAGTTCTCGACATCCTAATCTCGTCTGTCTCCGTGCGTCCGCTCGATCGCTTCCGACGTCGTCTGGCGCACGTCTGCGTTCCCTGTACAAACGGCGCACGTGTCAAAACGCGGCCGTATTGCAGGTATGGCGCTGAAATGCAAAGTATCTCCCGTGTACGTCACTTCCAGCCGGTGCAACGTCGAACTAGTCGTCGTTGGCGCGGGTCCGTTGGCGCGGGTCCGTTTGCACGGCGTTATGTTTGCGAGTGTACGTGAATCGGAGGCCGAACGAGAGCCGTGTGTCTGACGAGCAGTAGCAGTAGATCTTGCCGCAGATATCGTCACAGCCAAACACGTGTCGTCCTGTGAGACCGCTGTCACACGTGATCAATCTTACACGTGCCGGGCGAGGCGTAATGAACGAGAATTGGGTTGGGTATGACGAGGCCGCCGTCACGACACTCACACATCTTGTAATTTGTCTTGTTCTGAGGCGACCCTCTCGTCTTTCTGCCAGCCGGGCGCTTCTTGCGGTCTCCGCGTGTGTGTCGATACGGACACCCGCGTAGTCGGGTCACCGGGTCGCGCCCTGCTGTCCGCGAGGTGGCGCCACCACTGCACACGTAAGCGACGTCGTGCTTTCTGCTTGGACGTCGCTTTTCGTCCGCCAGGCCGCGTTTCGGCGGCATGTTGAAGACGATGCTGGGCTGTACGAGACCGTGGACCTCCTCAAGAGGCAGTTTCACGTCGGCATCATTGCCGCCCCCGGCCGTGCCCGGGTAGGGGGGAGGCTGCTCCGTGTAGACGGCCGAGCCCCCGGGCAGCAGGCGGGCCTCCAGGTCTGAAAGTTCAGGGGGTCAGTGTAAGACTGCGAGGTCACAGTGACTGGAAGTTTCATTAAAGAACGACGTTACGGGTTATGTGTTTACAGGTCATGATTCGTTTTGATCGGGTTTTAATTTTTTTAATAGAAAGCGACTGATGGAGAGCGCATACAGAGAGAGGTATGACACACCAAGACACATAGCAGACGCACACACGCACGCACGCACGCACGCACGCACACCCGCACGCACGCACACACACACGCACGCACGCACGCACGCACACACAGTCACCACAGTCACACACCACCACACTACCACACACACACACACACACACACACACACACACACACACACGCACGCACGCCGCACGCACACACACACACACACACACACACACACACACACACACACACACACACATTTGGACATGATATAAAATAAATTAAACTTCTATGCACCTATATTCTGAGACAATTCAAGCTCAGAGGTGCAACAAACACAATCATTTGGCTAGTCACATACGGAGACAGGCAACAGTTGTATTTGAAGCATGGAACCGCTGAAAAATTTACAGTGGAAAAGCTATTTCAAAGAAATATTTTTTCAATTTTTTTACGAAAGATGTCTATAGTTTCAGAAGATTTAACCGTAATAGGAAGTTTATTCCAAATTGTTGGCGCAGCCACAGAGAAAGCACGTTTGCCAATATTCAGCTTAGTCTTAGGAACAAAACGTTGTTTGGAAACGGGTGATCTAAGAGTCCTGAAGATATCAGAGAAATTAAGCATATTAAAAGAGTATGTCGGTTGTTGAGTAGAAAGAATACGGGGAGGGAACGGTAGCATATTCAAATGTAATTCGGTATACAACTGCAAGTTTAAGTAACTGCTTAAGTAGCGGTAGTGATGGTGAGAAACGAGGTACAGCTGTATAGAAGGTTCTTCCGGACACAGATACAACAGCCCATTCCCTTCTCGGATGGGTAATACAAGCTTAGCCATCCGTATCTGTGATACAATTACAAACATGCGACACAGGGTTGCAAAGTCCCCGACTGTGACTATACGACGTGCCGCGTCTTACCCTCGTAGTAGACACCGAGCGGACACACGGTGAATCTGACGGCGATGCTGCCGGCGTCCCCCGAGTAGCGGTGTCGGGCCGCGGTGTCACTCAATCCTGGGGAGCGAGGCAAACATGTCAGGAATTCCACGAAGTTACGATAACATTAACGCGGCAAGCTCGATGTAATTGTTGCTGATGTTTGACGTGTGTTAGCGGCTCTTAATCAGTTAGTTCCCGAGAAATACACGAATCTAGAAATGTTGATACCGCACGCACGAACGCACGCACACGGGCACGCACGCACGTTGGCGCACAAACGTACATAGCTGCGTACACGCGCGCGTAGCTAAGCCTATGTTGTCATATTCAAGTCAATTTAAACTGTGTATAACATTAGATTAAGGTATTTATAAATTATAACACGATTAAT
>JAODUO010000727.1:135000-145000 GCA_025642075.2 Ridgeia piscesae | reverse complement strand
TCGTCGTCTCGTCGTCTTCGTCGTTCGTCGTCCGTCTTCGTCGTCGTCGTCCGTCCGTCCGTCCGTCCGTCGTCGTCCGTTCGTCCGTCCGTCCGTCCGTCCGTCCGTCCGTCCGTCCGTCCGTCCGTCCGTCCGTCCGTCCGTCCGTCCGTCCGTCCGTCCGTCCGTCCGTCCGTCCGTCCGTCCGTCCGTCCGTCCGTCCGTCCGTCCGTCCGTCGATCGTCCGATCGTCGTCGATCGATCGATCGATCGATCGATCGATCGTTCATACAAAGGCAACTGGATACGAGAAACAACCCACATTTAATATCAGTTGATTGACTGTTTAGATACTGTCAATTTAGTTAAAACTCCTAATTCTATTTTACACCGCGTCATGACAATAAGAAATGAGCAACGTGGTGACAATCACAGTCCAGTAGGCGGAATGTCCTCTGTCCACCCAAGTGTCCGGGCATAAATATGGCTGCCTACTCCCGCCAGTGGAACAGAACAACACACGGAGCGGTGACGCCCCACATCACGTTCCCCAATACAGCGAAAAACATTCGCCAGAAATCGATGTTGCTACTTTGTCATTTCCTTAGCAATAACTCGGATAATTGGAGACGTCCATTAGGGATTGCGCCCTTTTGCCGGTGACAGCGTCTGACGGCGTCTGACGACGTCTGACGGTGTCTGGTGATGGTCGTGCGTCTTGTCTGCTTGGCGGCCTCAATAACGTCTTGTGACACGTCACGTCACGTCACCAGAAGACACAGTCCAGGCACGCCTGGCACGACAAACGACGGAATGTAGTCACCAGACGCTCGTGGCTCTTCATTAATGCCTGAGCACTGCACGCTATCGTCTCTTCTGGGATGTTGTACAACTCCTAGCACAGTCGTACAAAACATGCGCGAATATTAGAATGGCTCATGTTACTACCTGTGTTGACCCGTGTTGACAGATGTAGTCTATGTTGTTGCGTGTACGGTGGCCTGCGTTACTGCAGGGATCTGAGGTTGGTGCAGTGGCATATGTTAATAAACTGGCCTGTGTTAACACGGTGGCCTGTGTTAATGCAATAGCCTGTATTGATTCAGCAGTCTGTGTTAATACAATGACCTGTGTTAAATACAGTTGTCTGTATTAATACAATGGTCTGTATTAATGCAATGGCCAGTGTTAATGCAGAGGCCAGTGTTAATACAGTAACATGTATTAATACAGTGGCATGTGTTAATATAGTGGTCTGTATTAATGCAATAACCAGTGTAAATAACAGAAGCCAGCGTTAGTACAATGGCCTGTGTTAATACAGTGGTCTGTGTTAATGCAATGGTCTGTGTTAATACAGAGGCCAGTGTTAACACAGTGGTCTGTATTAGTACAATGGTCTACGCTAGTAAAGTGGCTGTGTTACAGTGGCATGTGTTAGTAAAGTGGTTGTGTTAAAGTTGCCTGTGTTATTACACAGACATGTGCTATAGTGATCTGTGTTAGTACAGTGGCCTGTGTTACAATAGCCTGTGTTAGTATGATGGTCTATGTCAGAAAGGTTTAACAAGATTTAACAAGATTTAACAAGATTTAACAAGATTTAACAAGATTTAACAAGATTTAACAAGATTTAACAAGATTTAACAAGATTTAACAAGATGTAACAAGATTTAACAAGATTTAACAAGATTTAACAAGATTGCCACCTAGAGATTCAACTCTAGATGGCAGGTGGACTAGGAAGCCATTTGGCTTATCGAGAGTCCAACCAATCTATCTAAGTATACCCCGCCCGTCTTAGGTATATGTCTATTTTATTTTTAAATATATTAACACTACTAGCACCTACACAATCAGCTGGTAATCTGTCCCATTCGTTTACTGTTCTTTGTGAAAATGAAAAATTTCTAATATCTATTCTACACTGCTTCTTTGCTAATGTAACTCCATGTCCTCTAGTCCTTCTCTCTTCCTTGACTGTGAAAAAAGTAATTCTATCAATATTTTCATACCCATTCAATATTTTAAACACCTCAATCTGATCTCCTCACAATCTTCTGCTTTCTAGTATTGTTAAACTACATTCTTTTAGACGCATTTCATAGCTAATATTCCTGAGTTTTGGTATCATTTTGGTTGCTCTCCTTTGTACTCTTTCTAGCATATCAATATCCTTCTTGCGATATGGCCTCCATGCTTGTATACAATATTCTAAGTGAGGCCTAACTATTGTTTTATACAGCGGTATTATTAGTTCTTTTTCTTTGTACACTATATTTCGCCTAATTAATCCAAGAATTTGGTTTCCTTTCGCTGCTGCAATTCCACACTGCTCTGATACCTTCATGTCAGCACTAATAGTTAACCCTAAGTCCTTTTCCTTTAAGGTAGTATTTACTACAGTACCACCCATTGTATATTGTGCATCTCCATTCCCATGTCCTGTGTGGAGGCACTTACACTTTCCAAAATTAAACAGCATAACAGCCGTCTAATATAAAATGATGTAGTGGCTCGTGGCAGAAAGTCTGAGTGTACGACTAGGGCACGAAGTCATTAGCCTAGGAACACCCGCGTTATAACCGAATGTCTGCAGACCCAGGGGATGTGACGTAACATCCCCTCTGCATAGGCAGCTGGTTGATAGAGCCGCGGCAAGACGTGTAGTCAGAGACCCGGTATAAACGGGCGCTCGTCCTTAAAGGAAAGTAACACGATTCATTACCTCCTGAGTGGCGCGGCTGTGTCCTGTAGTATTCTCCTACGTAGCTTTATTAACCCGCTAATTGCTTCTGCGCCGAGGGGATCTCTCAGACACGGGGTATTTCCCGACACGACAAGCATGTGTCATGCTGACTGCCTTGCTATCGCAATAATGTAGGGTCAGCGATGTTGTTCAGTTCGGAAGTGCTTTATTATTGACCATAATGTTTTGCAGTTTTGTTTTATGTTTGTCGCAACGTTTGCATAACGAATGCATGGCAATCCAGTATAACCGACTGGTACGAAAAGGCGATGGCATCATATAGATGACGGTCGTAGTAATATAACAATTAATCAGACCCTTGTGTCAGTTATACACACCTGCCTTGTTGAGCATATTGTTGATCGCTATGACACATTTTTATGGTCAAAAAGATGGGATATCGAGACGTGGTACACGACGTGCGTTCAGACTAAAACATGATCGGAGACCGTATCTGTGAGATATTGTGTTCGTTTTATCATCCAGAGCTCTCGCCGTTCCAACCGATACACCGAGAGTACACCTTCTCGCAGCTGTTGGAATACGGTATGCCGTCAGTCATCTGTTTACAACCGTTGCTGTCGTGTTTACAACCAGGAGCGACTTGTTTACATCGCGGTAAACATGGTTCACTACACCGAGTGCTTTATCTAGCGCCTCGACAACAACTCCACCTCAATAAAACCCGTCCTCACTGGGCGAGAAGACAACGCGATCTCTTGGTGGATGTAAACAGCGAGAGCGCTGTATTACCCGCAGTACAGCGGAAGTTTAATATACAATTTTAGTTTGCTCGTTGCCAAATATACCACCGCGTAAACATACATTAAACTTAGTTTGTCATCGTTTGTCGTACTATTTGTGTTGTCTTGTACGTGCTACCACAGAGCTGTGAAAGAAAACCACCAATCATTACAATAACTACAATAAGATATACCCCTTATCTCCTACGCTTACGATTCAGAAAGACGTCTATGGATTGCAAACACGTCTCACCTTTGTGGCCGAACTTGGCGTAAGTTTCCGATGACATTTTCATGGCCTCGCTCGCCCCGGTCCAGTTTGTGCCGAGAATAGACGGTGCAGACACGCCGCCGTCAACGCCCCTCTCTCCGCCTCACTAGTGGGCTGCCGGTACTACCCCGGTCGTATCTATGCCGTGGGATGATACTAATGATGAGGTAAACGAATTCGTCGACCGTCCATTGAGGTAGGCGACCACAGCGAGTGTCTATATACACGCGGAGCCCGTGCGGGTGGTTTTCATTACGAAAGCCGAGCGATTAAAAACAGAAATCGCACCGACTGTATCGGCAACTACTTCTGATCTTTGATCTGTTACAACTCGATTTAGAATACGACGCGAGTTTCTTCAACGCGAGGGAATCCTCGGTTTTCCGCACGGTTTGTTATTTAGGTGATCGGCGCTGACGCGAGTTAGAGCGAATCTCTCGCCCGGGAACCTTCTATCGTGGGGTCTGCCGCCTCCACGTTCCATCTCCCGGCGTCGTCCCTGTGGAGCGGGTGTAATATACCCCGTGCAGGATCCGGTGCTATCGGCCGCCCGAGTTCTCGTGCACCAGTCAACAGGTACAGATTCACGTCGTGCTCAGTCCCCTCGGGTTGTTTGGTGCTTAAACACCGACTCGCCTAATCCGATTCCACTGACAAGGACATGTAACGATTTCCGCCAGAACCCTCCACACGAGTGCTACTGCGTGTGCGAGATGGCGATGTAGCGATGTAGCGTCACTGCGACATTTCTACGGCGTTATGTTAATCCGTCTCTCGTTGCGTGGAGCCGTAGCTGCTCCACCCGCCACTGCTCACGGAGTCAACACGGACACTGCGTGCGCTGCCGTCGTGGAAACTTATCGTCAGAAGCCACGATGTATTCCCAAGGTCCTAGCGGTGTCCTCCTCCCGGGATGACCACAGAAACGATGTCTGTCCGTGCGACTGTCCGTCCGTCCGTCCGCCGTCACCACTGACCGTCAGAGCCCGCGATCTACGGAGCTCCTCTCCATACTTCCCACTGACGTCATCGATGGTCTCTGCAAGCGATCACCTCCGGGTGCGGCGTAGACATGCCCCGTGACGTCCTCAGTGCGGCAGGTCCGAACTGTCCGCAGCAGTGGCTACTTTCTGCATCACGACGGCGACCGTTGGTGGCGGACAACTCGATGCACGTGTCCCCGCCCTCCCCGCCCCGCCCCGCCCCGCCCCGCCCCGGCCGTGACAGACGGTGTAAGGGGCGGTCTCTCGCCTCTGGGTCTCTCTCGGCCGATATCGCGTCTAATGAAGACGGACGGCGGAAGGACAGCAGTCGACGGCGACACATCGCCAACAGAGGAGACTCCTCTTCTCATAGAGTTGTCGTCAACACCCAGTGATGTACCCAGATGTATATTCTCACAGTTCCAAATTAGAATACTATACCTCACTGTGGGACAACCAGGTTAAGAGACACAACTTTGACATTCCAGCGTTGACTTGCAATGTGCTATATCGAGGTGTATTATAAGGAACATAGAAAATACTTTGGATAAGGCCGAATGGGTCCCTGATAGCGGCAGCCTCCTGTAGAGCCAAACGTATCTACCTCGGTAGACTTACTAATGTCCACACTCCTAAATTGCTGAAATATGTGAAGGCAATTACTGTTAGGAAAGAACATTTTCAAAGTTGGCATCACGTTCGAGAAAACAGTGTGTGCGATTTAACACGCCGACGCACACGCGCGCACGCACGCACGCATGCACGAACGCACGCACACACACACTCACACGCACATACACGTGTGTGATGTTCGTAGGAAAACATAGCTGGACACTATACAGTGTACCAAGTGGCGGTCAGTGTGGTCAGTGCGCGGGTGATTGACCCGCGCATATCAACGGCATCTTGTAATTGCCCGTCAGCCGCCTGCGCGGGAGTGCTTCGCGGATGGACGGAGCGACCTAATTAGTGGCGTTGACAAGCTGTCTTCTGTCGTAAACACCGGGCTTGGGTGACATTCGGTGTGACACGGCTATATACCCTGGTCTTTCCGTGTAGTAATCGTGTCTAGGCGGTACTAAAGCCCTACTCAGTCCGCAGGCGGTCTTTCCGGAAGGAGGAATTACGACGTGATCGATGACTGCCAGCCTCGACGCTATTCATTTCCTCGAATCCAGATCTACTTATTTATGTATATACCTTGTAGGTTATCATATCACGTTTCTTGGTATCGGTTCATTCGACGTCACAGACGACGCTGTGTAGCCGTGCTACGCAATGCGCGAGTCGGTAGCCCGACTGTCAAGCAAACGTAACAATCCTCTGTTATTAAACTTGTATGTGTGTAGGTTAAACGAGGTCAAGAAGATATATGACCTGACTTTAATATTCACTCACTCGCTCGCTCGCTCGCTCCGCCCGCCCGCCCGCCCGCCCGCCGCCCGCCCGCCCGCCCGCCCGCCCGCCCGCCCGCCCGCCCGCCCGCCCGCTCGCTCGCTCGCTCGCTCGCTCGCTCGCTCGCTCACTCACTCACTCACTCACTCACTCACTCACTCACTCACTCACTCACTCACTCACTCACTCACTCACTCACTCACTCACTCACTTACTTACTCACCCACTCACTCACTCACTCACTTACTTACTTACTCACTTACTTACTCACCCACTCACTCACTCACCCACTCACTCACTTACTCACTCACTCACTCACTCACTCACTCACTCACTCACCCACTCACCCACTCACTCACTCATCCACCCACCCACTCTCTCATCAACTAACGTATCCACTCACCCACCCACTAACGAATTAACTCACTCACTCATCCACTCACTCCACTCATCCACTAACGAATTCACTCACTCACCCGATAATTCATTCACTCACTCACTCGCTCTCGCTCGCACGCACGCACGCACGCACTCATTCACTTTCGCACCCATGCACATGCCCATACGCATGCACCCACGCATTGATATACGCAACCACACACGCACACACACATCTTTGCCGATCGTATACTCCATCATAATCAGCATCATGGTCATCTTCGTCATCATCAAAACCATCATCTCAATCGTCGTCGTCACGAACTGGTATGTAATTAGTCTTCGTGTTTGCCCACTTCCCGATTCTCTTATGTTCCGATGAAGTCACTCTCGGCCGCCGTCGCCGAGCAGGGAAAGTTAGAAAATAGGGAGTCGACGGGGAAGGAGGGAGCAGCGTCGACGGGAGAGATGTACGACTCTGGACAGCATCATCCCACTGTGCTGAGAGCTGCCGTACCACCGCCCGCCACATTAAATCACCCTCGCGCTATCAATGGCACACGGCCGGCCACACCGCCCGCCACGCGCCGGGAACACTCGTGCCTCGCCCGCAGTCGGCAGCTTCCGGGCGTCCTTCCTCCTGCCTCAACCGCGCAGTCAGAGACATAAGTTTACTTTCGTTCCCCGAACATGCACTAATAAAATGAATTGCTACACAACAACCTGGACGCACGCACGCATGCACCACGCACGCACGCACGCACACACGCACACACGCACACACGCACACACGCACACACGCACACACGCACACACGCACACACGCACACACGCACACACGCACACACGCACACACGCACACACGCACACACGCACACACGCACACACGCACACACGCACACACGCACACACGCACACACGCACACACGCACACACGCACACACGCACACACGCACACACGCACACACGCACACACGCACGCACTAAAAGCAAATTAACAGGTGGTTGGTTGATTTTGTTTATATCGCCGCGCGTTGCCAGGAGAAAACCCGCACTGTCTCATATGTCTCAACGATCGTCTCCCTAACCCAACTTGACGTAAGCTGTAAACGGGGCACTTCCGCATTAAGTGAAACACCCGTCACGTCTCGTTCGTTTATCCCTTCGCGCACAGATGACTCGTCAGCGACGACATTGTGACATTTTTACAGACGAATGTGTCATGTCCACTGTCTATCGGTCCCCGTCTAATAACATCCATCGCAGAGCCCTCGTCTCGACTGTTTCTCCACTGATGAGTCACAACAGTAATATAACGATACAGTAATTGCAAACACTGACAGCAATAAAGGCATACTATCAATTGGCCCTGGCGTAAATCAATCTTATTTAGCATTCATAAGCCAAATGTAAAAACACGTCACACAATTCCCAAGAGGTTTATTTCTACACTACAGTAGGCCCTACTGCCGAATAAACTGAAAACAGCGACACTATCGAGAACGGACGATGGAAAGCCTCGCCAGTGCCAACATCGGTTTAAATATAGACTTCGATGAGGCGTAAGATGAGGATGAAGATGAATGGCCGGCCAACTGGACGACATCAGAGCCGCTGTCGGGCGCGAGACAGCTGCTGCCCGCCATGTTGACAGATCCCCGCCGTCTCGCGCCGGGTGTTGAAAGGGGTTATTAATCCACGCGAACCAGTCAAGACACGGCTCCTATGAATCCAACAGAGAGAAGCCAAGTCTCGGTCCGTGGTAGGTCACGTGGCGTATCTCGCGCTTTGACGCGTCGCTTCTATATCTTTGTCAGTGACGTCTTAGCGCTACAGGACTGGGACTATTTGGTTGCTGCTGTTTAGAATGTGCTTTAATTGCGCTGTCATTGTTAAACAGATACTCAAGGCTGCGGTAACTGTGTAAAATTACAGGAACAGCAACTACAAATATGTTGCAGGCAAACTGCCTGGTGATTGTAGCTATTGTCTACGGATCTGCCTGCAGCAATAGCCATTAGACAATCTGCCTAAGCAACAAACACGCTTTGGTGATATGTAATTACATAGATAAACTCAGAAACTAGATACGTGCGACCACTGACTGGCTACATCCCTACACAGTGTCACGATCATACGATCGCTAAACATCAGAGGAAAATTAAGCCGTGGGTCGCCCAATATCAGTAGGATCCTACAGTCTCACGAGAGCATGGATTTCAATTTCGAGTCCTGGATCACTTGGTAGATCAGTTGGTAGATCAACCAACTGATCTACGACTGACGTTTCAATCTGACAGCGGGACTCAGGGGTCACACCAGCACTACTGATGTGACGGTCAATAGTGCAGACGGTGATCTATAGAGCAGAATAATAAGTAAGAGATCCGCCTAAGCCGTTATGGCTTAGGCGGATCATTTAGGTGACATTTGGTTTTTGGGTTAACAGTAACGGGGGTTAAAGGTAGACATGTTGTTGCCAAAACGTGCGCCGAGAAACATGGAAATCACCAGGAGACAGTGATGGTGACGATGGCGCTTGCATTGCGCGTTAAGCCAATCAGTTCGTTGTCAGGTATATCAAGATAACGAACTGAATGGTTAATTGTCTGACAGATAAGGGAGGTGTGGGTTACTAATTAAGAGCCACAAACCGTACCGGGAGTTGCCTCCTCCCGACCAAATTACAGCGATCCAAACTTCCGGGCAGTTCAATGTTAACGTCCATAACTTACGAATATAACATTTCGACGCATCTCAATTCCCCAAAATTATATGTCCGCTGCTTTGTTGTCACGTCTCCACGTCCACGTGGCTGCGGCTGTAACAATTCTACTACTCCCTGATAGCAACAACGACTGTCCTCTCCGACGTCCTGCGTACAACTCGTTGTTAGGTGAAACAATGCATACCACGTGACAATAGTCCCGCGTTGGTTTAATGATTTCCAAGTCAACCACAACAAAACTAATTAAATCATAACCATCATAACTATATTTCATTATGCTACACGACATATTTCTACGAAGTCATTCTATACAACTTATTGTTAATATAAATGTTAATTTCGCTCAGAACAAATTAGTAAATTCACATGTGTCACGTCGTTTGGCCTACTACTGAGAGGCAAATATATTCAAATTCGTAACGTGGATTAGAGATCCGCGGTACTGACATAATCTGATTTGCATTGATTAAGGCGACGTTGACCAATCTGGTCGTTATCTGGAACGACGTGCTCAGCGTGTAAAGTCGGACGTTATCAGTGCTGCAACAGTCGCATGATGTAACACTGGACGCAACCGACCGACCGACCGACCGACCGACCGACCGACCGACCGACCGACCGACCGACCGACCGACCGACCGACCGACCGACCGACCGACCGACCGACCGACCGACCGACCGACCGACCGACCGACCGACCGACCGACCGACCGACCGACCGACCGACCGACCGACCGACCGACCGACCGACCGACCGACCGACCGACCGACCGA
>JAODUO010000727.1:82500-130000 GCA_025642075.2 Ridgeia piscesae | reverse complement strand
CCCGGCCACCGCATTGAGAACCCTTTATTCACAAGGGTCATGAGACGCGGCGCTGCTGGCTTCGTCGTCGCTATCAATGCCCAGGATTTCCTTTCAAACAATTAGTGACGACTGATGTAGTGTGTTTTAAGGATACACTTCCGTTACCTGTTAGGCTTCTCTATAAATAGGCTCCTAACATAGACATCTGTAGTAGTTTAAAAGTGCATTAATTGACTGAGCTATGCATGCTTCATCACCATCAACGTCATCATCATCGTCGTCGTCATCGTCACTGACATCAGTATCATCATCATCATTGTTTTCAACATCTTTATCATCGTCATCGTCATCGATCATCATGATCATGATCATCATCATGATCATGATCATGATCATATTCATGATCATGATCATGATCATGATGATGATGATCATATTCATGATCATGATCATGACATGATCATGATCATGATCATCATCATCATCATGATCATGATCATCATCATCATGATCATGATCATGATCATGACATGATGATGATCATCATCATCATGATGATGATGATCATCATCATCACATCATCATGATGATCATATCATGATATGATCATCATCATCATGATGATCATCATCATGATCATCATCATGATCATCATCATGATCATCATCATGATCATCATCATGATCATCATCATCATCATCATATCATATCATCATCATCATATGATCATCATCATGATATCATCATCATGATCATCATCATGATCATGATCATGATCATCATCATCATCATTGATCATACATGATCATGATCATGATGATGATCATGATGATGATGATGATGATGATGATGATGATGATGATGATGATGATGATGATCATCATCATCATCATCATCATCATGATCATGATCATCATCATGATCATCATCATGATCATCATCATAATCATCATCATGATCATCATCATGATCATCATCATGATCATGATCATCATCATGATCATCATATACCTGTTTTACTCATGAAGGCGCTCAATGTGTTTGTTGGAATTGGAAACAAACTGTCCAATACCCGCCTCAAGCAATCTCCTCTGCGTTGACGTAAAACAACAAATGTGTATCAGTGCGGTGCAGTCTGAGTGGTCTGATTACAACGGAGGATCTACACCACGTCTGCACGCTCCGGTAGACGTCGTCCCGTTGGTAATCCAAGCAACTTGTTCCTGTTTTTACAGAGTGTAGACATCTGTAACCCGCCTTCGCGTGTGTCTCTCCATAGGGGTGGGAGTCTGGCCTACGTCACCAGCTCGGCACCTCGTCTGCAAGCACACGTACGTTCACTGCCATCGTCACATACTCCATGTTTTCAATCAAAATTAGCAAGTTTTCCCCTAAACCATGAACGGGTGTTTAGAATGTCACTATTAAGACACCTGCCCGTCGTCAAATCCGCATCGAACGCGCCGTGTCAATGCTGCGACATTGCGAACTTACCAACATTGCTGTAAACTTTGCATGTTCAGACACCACATTTTGGGAGTGTATGCCTGGTCCACTTCAACGTGTGACGTATATTATTTCTCATTTTCAGTAATGGGATACACAGCACGACAACACATTTTGGTTGACGGAGAGTTGTTTTGTAAGACTCATATAGCAAACGTGATGGTCACTGATATCTACCCCAGGGGCGGTCACAGCACTTCGCACAAAGACCAACGCACGAGTACTATGACATGACGCACGGGGAGAGGCAGTTTGGTTGTTACAACTTTTCGCAATGAATGAAACTACTAATTGATGCTTATTGACCATTAATGTACATGCACCGGTACCGTGCCTTGTCGGTGTTATTTTGGCAGCCGTGTTACGTCATTTAATCGCTTTTAGCTGCCCATTCTATTGTATTTTGTGTTTTTACACGTAATTTGTTATGAGAAGAAATCCAATATGGCGGTTTTGTACATCCGCATAGAGAATAGTCTCGTTTATCCGACTATCGCTCGGCTGCATGACTTCGTCGAAAGGATAGTCTGGTCACTTAGTCGGCTTGTGAATGTTATCTGAAAAGTCCTGCCACCTCACGGAGTCTGAGAAATCGAAACGTATCCTGCCATAATTCCCGCTTCATAAAAATCCGCTAATTTGTATTTATGTTTATTTTTTATGTGAATATACTAATTTTAGTTTTATTTCATAGATGGTCTGACATCCAATCAGCGTCTCTACCCTATTCCGGGGTGAGGTCATCCTGGTGGAAACATTGGCAGAGCAGAATTGAGCAGCTATAAAGTGCTGCCACTCCACGGAGTCCGGGTAATCGAGGCTACTGTTGCCCAAGCGCCATGAGGTGGCAGCCATTTTGAAGTCCTACACTACGAAACGAAGTTCTCTCGCTCGGCTGCGTGACAAATTTTTGATCATCAAATCCATTTTCACGTAATTTATCATGATTTTAGCAGCCATTTCAACATTCGTGACGGCTGCCAATAGACAACGCCACATCCATGTGTTTCCTTCAAGTATATAATGAAAATTGACATAATGTTTACTGAGTGCTCAGCGGTGCAGAACTATCACATGATACGGGTTAACCGTTTTCGATACGGAGCGATTTGGCGTTTTTTACGTGATAGGGACTTACTCCATTTTGATATCGATTTTAGCTACCCAATGCCAACATAGGTTTGATCTAATTCGTGTATATTTGACAACTCTCATCGGCAGAACATAATAATTTGGCGATCTTGACTAATAATGAAGAGTGCAATTTTTCGCGAAGTACAACCTGTTTGGGGCAAACGTATACATGTGTTATGATTATGTGCATTTAGACAACTTGTCAGATATAAGTGCTTATCGAAACCACAACGTACAGCAATGTAAAAGGCAAATCCCGTACGGCCTAAAATCGTATTTATTATCTGCACTACGTAAATCGCTATAAAAGCCTATATGTCTATGATAGTGTGGTAAACTCAATATTAAATCGGACATTTAAAATAAGAAAGGTATAACACAATATATTTAAGACATGATTTTCCTAGTATTCATCAGTCGGAAGCTACAACTCAACTGCCATCCATCGTTATAATATTATTCTTGTGTCCATGTCCTAATCAGCTCCAGTCGCGCGGAGTCTCGCCATGTATCGTGACCCACTTACAGGCCCTATAAGGATTTTGCAATAAGCGCGGAAAAAATCCTTATTGCCAGAGCTGCTCTGGCGATAGTCTAAGCCAATTTTATTTACTAAACTGCACTTAGACAAGTAACACGACGTCTAACTTCACATATTTGTTTTATAGCATACCGTTATATGGCCTAGTGGGTATACCTATAGAAGGCTATACCAGCAAATAAATATTAAATATCTCATTCCTGTAAACACAGTCACTAGAAAGAAACATTCCTTGTCCTACCTTATCCCTCACTTCAGATGTAATTACCACTTGTATTCTTGTTTCCCAAGTGCCATTCGACTTTGGCACTCCCTCCCTCAACATGTTGTAAATAAAAACAGCCTTGATTCCTTTAAGAGCAATATCCAGACTTTGCATTATTCCACTTTTTAGATATAACTAGTTCTTTTGCACGCATTACTGTTTACATACACTAATTATTGTTCTGATACATTGCATTGCACCCAAAACGAAAAAAAAAGGTATTTCAGATTTTTCCTGTTCGCCCGCCTGTATCCTTCAGCATGTTGAGGCTAGGCTGTCTGTATCCGGAAGAAGAAGATAGCCATGCTCAGGTACATTACTTCGAACTTGTACTTACAGGTCACACATGCTCCTGTTTACTTCCATTAATTTCGGTTCCATAAAAGGTCTTCTTTAATGATTTTTTATTAAAATATTTGCCCATGTAGGTTTATACAATACATAACTATTTTATTGTTGTACAATCGATGTTTTGTTAATAAATTTTAAATACAACAAATAAGCATGTATGTGACATAACATAGAAATCACGGAGATTCCAATATATCTCAAAACATTTGTATTATTTATTTCAGATTTTCATCTGATTTAAGCATTTATATAATATATATATATATATATATATATATATAAATTATATATATATATAATATATAATTTACATATATAATATTATTCCATATATTACATTAATCAATAGCAGGTTTTATATATATATATATATATATATATATATATATATATATATATATATCAGGTATATATATATATATATATATAGGTATATATATATATATATATACACACATATACAAACATGAGTACATTTCAAAATATTATACATAATGTAATTCTGTACAATTTAATAATTTAATTTTACAAAATTAATATCTTACCAACATTCATGTATACTAGTAACGGTAGCTAGTAGTAGTAGGTAGTAAATACATCATACATAGTATTACTGAACAATCGCAGCAAACCAGTTAATAATAAGTAAAGTCACCTTTTATACCAAGAACCTCCAGTTAATAATATTGCTACTCGTGTATAACCCACATAAACCAAACACACACTCCAACTGGCATTAACCTCTATTCCCAGTTAGCCCAATAAACCTCCAAACCCAGTAAGGTAATGCATATAATCCATAGCATCACTGTAATTAATATCACGATACAATTCACCCAGGTTGCGTTCCAAAAACCTTCAAAAATTGCAGGTGGAAGTAAAAAAATGTAGATAAACCAAGTCTTGATATGTATACCCGTATGATTTGCACATACCCATAAAAATCTGGCAAAAGGACAACAACCTTGAGAACTTTGCTACTTCATGTTTAGATTTGAAAACGTGTCCGTCAGTAGCAGCGATGGCACAAGGCCACCTGTTCGGGAACAAAGGTTCTACACGCACACAGTCGCTGCCAGCTAGGGTGGGCTCCTGCACAGCTGAAGAGAGCCGACTCCTTCTGTAGGGTGCAGATGGAGTCTTTCCTGCTGACTGCTGGGAAGTAAATGTCTGCCTCCTTCTGCTGGTCAACGCAGTCTATGTTCTGTCTGCAATGTGAGCACAGGTGTGGGTCACATTGGTAGCTACACAAGTAGGTGGTCCACTACATGTCATGGTCAACTGAATGATCTACCTTTACATATCTGTGTTGCTGACCCTCCTGTTATAGTCTAAGCTTAAGACGCATCTTAAAAAAAATTCAGTATTTACTTACAATACTTTTTCTTCAAAAAAAGAAGTAGTATTGTATTGTAGCTATTACGTATTATTACTGCATGTTTCAATTTATATTGGATTTTATTATTGCCCTTACACTGTTTTAAAGTACACTGTTCATAGTTAACAGTTTAGTTTTAATTAATGTTGTCAATATTTGGTGGACATATTATTTAATTGCGCAAGTCACAAAACAAGGTCAAGGTGCAGAATCAAGACAATCACAAGATACGGTCACAAAACAAGGTCAAGGTGCAGAATCAAGACAATCACGAGATACGGTCACAAAACAAGGTCAAGGTGCAGCATCAAGACAATCACGAGATACGGTCACAAAACAAGGTCAAGGTGCAGAATCAAGACAATCACGAGATACGGTCACAAAACAAGGTCAAGGTGCAGAATCAAGACAATCACGAGATACGGTCAGAAAACAAGGTCAAGGTGCAGCATCAAGACAATCACGAGATACGGTCAGAAAACAAGGTCAAGGTGCAGCATCAAGACAATCACGAGATACGGTCAGAAAACAAGGTCAAGGTGCAGCATCAAGACAATCACGAGATACGGTCAGAAAACAAGGTCAAGGTGCAGCATCAAGACAATCACGAGATACGGTCAGAAAACAAGGTCAAGGTGCAGCATCAAGACAATCACGAGATACGGTCACAAAACAAGGTCAAGGTGCAGCATCAAGACAATCACGAGATACGGTCACAAAACAAGGTCAAGGTGCAGAATCAAGACAATCACGAGATACGGTCACAAAACAAGGTCAAGGTGCAGCATCAAGACAATCACGAGGTACGGTCACAAAACAAGGTCAAGGTGCAGCATCAAGACAATCACGAGATACGGTCACAAAACAAGGTCAAGGTGCAGCATCAAGACAATCACGAGGTACGGTCACAAAACAAGGTCAAGGTGCAGCATCAAGACAATCACGAGATACGGTCACAAAACAAGGTCAAGGTGCAGCATCAAGACAATCACGAGATACGGTCACAAAACAAGGTCAAGGTGCAGCATCAAGACAATCACGAGATACGGTCACAAAACAAGGTCAAGGTGCAGCATCAAGACAATCACGAGATACGGTCACAAAACAAGGTCAAGGTGCAGAATCAAGACAATCACGAGATACGGTCACAAAACAAGGTCAAGGTGCAGCATCAAGACAATCACGAGATACGGTCACAAAACAAGGTCAAGGTGCAGCATCAAGACAATCACGAGATACGGTCACAAAACAAGGTCAAGGTGCAGCATCAAGACAATCACGAGATACGGTCACAAAACAAGGTCAAGGTGCAGAATCAAGACAATCACGAGATACGGTCACAAAACAAGGTCAAGGTGCAGCATCAAGACAATCACGAGATACGGTCACAAAACAAGGTCAAGGTGCAGCATCAAGACAATCACGAGATACGGTCACAAAACAAGGTCAAGGTGCAGCATCAAGACAATCACGAGATACGGTCACAAAACAAGGTCAAGGTGCAGCATCAAGACAATCACGAGATACGGTCACAAAACAAGGTCAAGGTGCAGCATCAAGACAATCACGAGATACGGTCACAAAACAAGGTCAAGGTGCAGAATCAAGACAATCACGAGATACGGTCACAAAACAAGGTCAAGGTGCAGAATCAAGACAATCACGAGATACGGTCAAAAACAAGGTCAAGGTGCAGAATCAAGACAATCACGAGATACGGTCACAAAACAAGGTCAAGGTGCAGAATCAAGACAATCACGAGATACGGTCACAAAACAAGGTCAAGGTGCAGAATCAAGACAATCACGAGATACGGTCACAAAACAAGGTCAAGGTGCAGAATCAAGACAATCACGAGATACGGTCACAAAACAAGGTCAAGGTGCAGCATCAAGACAATCACGAGATACGGTCACAAAACAAGGTCAAGGTGCAGCATCAAGACAATCACGAGATACGGTCACAAAACAAGGTCAAGGTGCAGCATCAAGACAATCACGAGATACGGTCACAAAACAAGGTCAAGGTGCAGAATCAAGACAATCACGAGATACGGTCACAAAACAAGGTCAAGGTGCAGCATCAAGACAATCACGAGATACGGTCACAAAACAAGGTCAAGGTGCAGCATCAAGACAATCACGAGATACGGTCACAAAACAAGGTCAAGGTGCAGAATCAAGACAATCACGAGATACGGTCACAAAACAAGGTCAAGGTGCAGAATCAAGACAATCACGAGATACGGTCACAAAACAAGGTCAAGGTGCAGAATCAAGACAATCACGAGATACGGTCACAAAACAAGGTCAAGGTGCAGAATCAAGACAATCACGAGATACGGTCACAAAACAAGGTCAAGGTGCAGAATCAAGACAATCACGAGATACGGTCACAAAACAAGGTCAAGGTGCAGAATCAAGACAATCACGAGATACGGTCACAAAACAAGGTCAAGGTGCAGAATCAAGACAATCACAAGATACGGTCACAAAACAGTCATGTGGCATACAGCGTGAGTAGTGACATGATCATGGGACACTGTCATGTGACATGGTCACAAGATGTGTCATGACATTACCGGGGGTAGGCAATATATCAGGTTGGTCTTAAGTGTCTCTCATTTTTCTTATCTGGAATAACAGTTCCATACAATTATTACATGGACATGAAGAAAAGTCAAAAACACAACTGCTGTCAAAATACTTTTTTCTAGTAATAATATTAAAGAAACTGACCGTTTAAAGACACTTCTTTTGTTGAATTGGTGGAAGAACGACGGCTCACACATGAGTCCTGCAATGAGAACAACGTTAGAGAACATCAAATATGATGTCTGCCCAGATTACATGTTTTGGAACAACGAAACACATGGTTATAGTGGTGCCATCTACCAAACAGAACACCGCTTTACTGTAGGAGAAAACCCAGTTTATAAATAAACAGTAATGTTTACAAATTAAACAAACGTGCCCTTTTATTAAAGCTGACTGTGGATACTATCCACTGACTGTGGATACCATCCAAGAAATCTGGCAAAAGATTACATCATGCTACATCATGTTTAGATTTTTAAAAGGGTGCATTAGTAGCAGCGATGGCAACCTGGCCAAGGAAATCAACTGAGAATGCAGCTGTAACACTGATTTATCAACACCAATGTAGATGTCTGCACAGTGAGAGCAGTCTCACCATTGGCAGTACACGTGTCGGAGCAGGACGTGTTTTCACTTCCGAGAAACACCTTCATGGCCGACAGACGGAGCCACGTGTGCAGGATGTTGTGTCGGCCTTTCTTCTCCTGCTTGTGATCGGCTGCGTCTTCCTCCTTCTCACAGAAGTGTTGTCTGTCCACTAATGAGTTCAGGCGCTCGAGGAACCCTTCCGTGCTGAACTCAAACCGAACAAACCTGTTTGTCTGCAAGAGAAAAACACAAGGCACTTGACATCTATGCAACAAATGTAACTCTCATAATGACAAAAGTTAAAAACACAGTAATACAGACAGCCTAAACATTTATTAAAACTTATCGTTTTCAGATATATAAGCAGTCCAGGGTGAGGCACATGTGACTACGAGTACTCAATGGGTGCCCTTTAGATGGATTCTCACTGCAAGGTTTTGGAAAGGTAAAAAGCGTTCAAATTAAGTTCAAACGTTGCTGTGCGCCATGTTTAACATACAGTGTGTCACTGTTGCGCTACACCACTTTGTGATGTAGCAGACTGACTGAAGGATGTGACTGATCATTGGTAACTTTGGTATTACCACCTGGCATTCAACACTGGGCATGTTGTAACCTTCATGATTCAAATGATTGTATTATTTTTCCATACTGCTAATTGGCCAGGTTGACAAACCTCTAAGGTCAACACTGACCACAGCATATAAAGAAAGGGCTGGTGATGATGTGAACAAAAACAGGCGTGCAGGAATTAAATGTACTGAGGACATACAAACTGTTGAATAAACAGGCAGCGGAGTGATTGAATTAGATGGACTGAGGGCATACAAACTGTTGAAGAAGCAGGCAGCGGAGTGCATGAATTAGATGGACTGAGAACATACAAACTGTTGAATAAACAGGCAGCGGAGTGATTGAATTAGATGGACTGAGCACATACAAACTGTTGAATAAACAGGCAGCGGAGTGATTGAATTAGATGGACTGAGCACATACAAACTGTTGAATAAACAGGCAGCGGAGTGATTGAATTAGATGGACTGAGCACATACAAACTGTTGAATAAACAGGCAGCGGAGTGATTGAATTAGATGGACTGAGCACATACAAACTGTTGAATAAACAGGCAGCGGAGTGATTGAATTAGATGGACTGAGAACATACAAACTGTTGAATAAACAGGCAGCGGAGTGATTGAATTAGATGGACTGAGCACATACAAACTGTTGAAGAAGCAGGCAGCGGAGTGCATGAATTAGATGGACTGAGCACATACAAACTGTTGAATAAACAGGCAGCGGAGTGATTGAATTAGATGGACTGAGCACATACAAACTGTTGAATAAACAGGCAGCGGAGTGATTGAATTAGATGGACTGAGAACATACAAACTGTTGAATAAACAGGCAGCGGAGTGATTGAATTAGATGGACTGAGACATACAAACTGTTGAATAAACAGGCAGCGGAGTGATTGAATTAGATGGACTGAGGACATACAAACTGTTGAAGAAGCAGGCAGCGGAGTGCATGAATTAGATGGACTGAGAACATACAAACTGTTGAATAAACAGGCAGCGGAGTGATTGAATTAATTAGATGGACTGAGGGCATACAAACTGTTGAATAAACAGGCAGCGGAGTGATTGAATTAGATGGACTGAGGGCATACAAACTGTTGAATAAACAGGCAGCGGAGTGATTGAATTAGATGGACTGAGGACATACAAACTGTTGAAGAAGCAGGCAGCGGAGTGAAGGAATTGGATGGACTGAGGACATACAAACTGTTGAAGAAGCAGGCAGCGGAGTGAAGGAATTGGATGGACTGAGGACATACAAACTGTTGAAGAAGCAGGCAGCGGAGTGAAGGAATTGGATGGACTGAGGACATACAAACTGTTGAAGAAGCAGGCAGCGGAGTGAAGGAATTAGATGGACTGAGGACATACAAACTGTTGAAGACGCAGGCAGCGGAGTGAAGGAATTGGATGGACTGAGGACATACAAACTGTTGAAGAAGCAGGCAGCGGAGTTCAGGAATTGGATGGACTGAGGACAAACAAACTGTTGAAGAAGCAGGCAGCGGAGTTCAGGAATTGGATGGACTGAGGACATAAAAACTGTTGAAGAAGCAGGCAGCAGAGTTCAGGAATTGGATGGACTGAGGACATACAAACTGTTGAAGAAGCAGGCAGCGGAGTTCAGGAATTGGATGGACTGAGGACATACAAACTGTTGAAGAAGCAGGCAGCTGAGTTCAGGAATTGGATGGACTGAGGACATACAAACTGTTGAAGACGCAGGCAGCTGAGTTCAGGAATTGGATGGACTGAGGACATACAAACTGTTGAAGAAGCAGGCAGCGGAGTGAAGGAATTAGATGGACTGAGGACATACAAACTGTTGAAGAAGCAGGCAGCGGAGTTCAGGAATTGGATGGACTGAGGACATACAAACTGTTGAAGACGCAGGCAGCGGAGTGAAGGAATTGGATGGACTGAGGACATACAAACTGTTGAAGACGCAGGCAGCGGAGTGAAGGAATTGGATGGACTGAGGACATACAAACTGTTGAAGAAGCAGGCAGCTGAGTTCAGGAATTGGATGGACTGAGGACATACAAACTGTTGAAGACGCAGGCAGCGGAGTGAAGGAATTGGATGGACTGAGGACATACAAACTGTTGAAGACGCAGGCAGCGGAGTGAAGGAATTGGATGGACTGAGGACATACAAACTGTTGAAGAAGCAGGCAGCAGAGTGAAGGAATTGGATGGACAGAGGACGTACTGACTGCTAAATAATCAGGCCACAGTTGCAGGAATTAGATGGACTGATGACATAGACTGTAGGCTAAGAAGATCACGGAGTACTGGAATTAGATGGAAAGAAGACATACAAATGTGTTGGAAGCCGTCTTGAGGGTGGCAGCTACGGCCTGTGTGTCATCAATGTCCACGGTGTAGACATGGGGTGGCCCCATGAACCGCTCCACGTATGGAACCTGACTCGTCATCTACACAACCAACAAACACATGATCAGTGGGGACTATTTCGCTAAGACAAAGACCTCTTATGAAAACTTCATCATTAACCAAAATGTAATTGTAAATAAAAGTAACTATTTCAAAAAAGACCAAATGATTCCCATATAAATGAGGACACTGTTTCCGTAACACACCAGCAAAATCGATTTTAAAGAGCAAAATCACAGCATATCAGAGGCCACTGATGTGTCAGTGTCACTGCCGGAAATGAAAGTGACCTATTCCATTCTGCAATCATCCTCTGATGTGGCTATATGCGGGATGATAATTGAATCGGTTGTACTTCACCCCACTTGCTGTCCTGATGGTGGCAATGTAGCTGGTCATGCGCACATTCAAAGGGCAACTAGAGCAACATGGTGTTAACTAGACGGAATTTATCATCTAAAATGTTAATATTTTGGGGAAATGAAGCGAGTTGCTAAAGAAAACATAAATCTTTGTAGCACAGGGTTTGTTATTACATTATTTTAATATTAACAAATAGAGCAAGGAAAGGGTCATTTTGACATATGAATGGAAATAGTTGAGTGTATCACTATTAAGGTGAGCGAAGCCAAGATTCAAAACATGTCCTGTCTACATGAAATAAGAGCAACACAAGAGTGTAACATGTTTACATGTCAGTAGCTTACAGCATGTCATGACAACTACAACATATGTATCCTTTTCCACTGTACATCCTGATATTACAATGCTGATGGCATCTTTGCTTCCTCTTCATCAAAAGTATGGTGCTATAACTAAAATATACTTTGGCAAAGTGCCATATTGCAAACCTAAAATCCCCCACACTTATGATGACTGCCACCAGTACTCTGTTGAACTCATGATGTCATAGGGAAGAAAGTGACTGATGCAGCAACTCACTTTTCTGAGTGTTGGTTTGCCGAGCTGCTGGAGGATGTCCTGTTGTGGACCCTTAAACTTAGGGTTGAGGAAGATGCAGCCGTGGGCAATGGCCTCAATGACTCCCGTGCTCTCTAGTGGCAGTCCCATACCAATGAAGAACTGACGCAACAAACAGCGCCACAAGTTGGCATGGCAGACACTTCAGTACGACTAACAGGAGATGTAATCAGTTGTCAACACACATACTCTCATGCACACTCACACCACATACACACACACTCACACCACATACAAACACACACACACACACCACATACAAACACACACACACACACCACATACAAACACACACACACACACCACATACAAACACACACACACACACCACATACAAACACACACACACACACCACATACAAACACACACACACCACACACAAACACACACACACCACACACAAACACCACATACAAACACACTCACACCACATACAAACACACTCACATCACATACAAACACACATACACACCACACACAAACACACTCACACCACATACAAACACACATACACAAATGCAAACACACACACACACACACACGCACGCACGCACGCACGCACGCACGCACGCACGCACGCACGCATGCACACATGTATGCATGCATGCATGCATGCACACACACACTGGCTTGCTCATGCTGGCACACAAAAACATCACATCATACCAATTCTGCTCAAGACAATAATTCAAAACAATCATATTTTTGCAGTATAAAGTACAGGATTAGACTATGTATGAAAGTGTGACTTTAACTAAGGTCTTAGTATGGTAATACCTTGGCTCGGGAGAGCAATTTGCGGTAGTCGTCTGTTGACAATATGCCGTGGTTGATGATACCAGCAGGAAGGGTCGTTATGTTCGCAACGGTCACGTGAACCTCCATCCACTCCATCAGCTGGTGGATGTACAACTTGTGTTTCTGCAACAGAAGGTTCATGAACTGTCAGACAGACAGAACCTCCATCCACTCCATCAGCTGGTGGATGTACAACTTGTGTTTCTGCAATAGAAGGTTCATGAACTGTCAGACAGACTGAACCTCCATCCACTCCATCAGTTGGTGGATGTACAACTTGTGTTTCTGCAATAGAAGGTTCATGAACTGTCAGACAGACAGAACCTCCATCCACTGCATCAGTTGGTGGATGTACAACTTGTGTTTCTGCAACAGAAGGTTCATGAACAGTCAGACAGACAGAACCTCCATCCACTCCATCAGTTGGTGGATGTACAACTTGTGTTTCTGCAACAGAAGGTTCATGAACAGTCAGACAGACAGAACCTCCATCCACTCCATCAGTTGGTGGATGTACAACTTGTGTTTCTGCAACAGAAGGTTAATGAACAGTCAGACAGACAGAACCTCCATCCACTCCATCAGCTGGTGGATGTACAACTTGTGTTTCTGCAATAGAAGGTTCATGAACAGTCAGACAGACAGAACCTCCATCCACTCCATCAGTTGGTGGATGTACAACTTGTGTTTCTGCAACAGAATAGAGTAAATTGGAGCAGTTGTACTTTGTCCAAGTAATTGTCTCCACCAGGCACAACCATATATATGGGTTGACTAGGCACCCTGTAGCAAAGTGTGGATCCATGAAATCCCAATATAATGACCAGTCCAACCAACAACACAATTTATTATTCACAAACATATTTCAGGCAGCGGCCTACACAACCGCCATCAGGAAACCACCAACATTACAAATCATTAGTCGATCACAAACAATATTAACTACATAATATTAATTTTTAGTTAGAATAGCCACCACTTAGCCAATACTCTATTTTACATAAAGGTTTTATTAGTTTATCCTATATTGCATTTTATTTATTTATCTTAGCTATGTAACTGAGGCAGACATTAGTTTGAACAGACTTATATCTGGAAACCGTATGATACAAAAACTCAGGAATATTAGTTATGAAATGCATCTAAAAGAATGTGGATTAACAACACTAGAAACCAGGAGATTGAGAGGAGATCAGATAGAAGTGTTTAAAATATTGAATGGGTATGAAAATATTGACAGAAATATTTTTTTCTCGGTTAAGGAAGAGAGAAGGACTAGAAGACATGGAATTACATTAGCAAAGAAACAGTGTAGACTAGATATTAGAAAATTTTCATTTTCACAAAGAACAGTAAATAAATGGAACCTGATTATCGGCTGATTGTGTAGGTGCTAGTAGTGTTAATATGTTTAAAAATAAAATCGACATATACCTAAGAAGGGCGGAGTACATTTAGATAGATAGGTTGGACTCTCGATAAACCAAAGGGCTTCCTTGACCACCTGCCATCTAGAGTTGATTCTCTAGGTGGCAATCTTGTATAATCTTGTTAAACCTGGCACTTCATAAAATATAATCATCATTACACACTAGCCTGGTGAACAGCCGACACCTACAACATCCACCAAGGCTGAGTGATGCCCCAATTAAGAACTGATCAATCATCACTGAGGTCGTGCTTCAATGGATGCTTTCAAAACCAATGAAATTTAACACCAACAGAAATCCTATATGAAATTTTCAATGTTGTGTATCTACATATTCACCAGATGGTATTTCAATCATCATAACAATGCACTATCTCTGATTGTGCTCGAAATCAATGCCATTTTGAACTATCATAAAATTCCTACACGGTTATCTATTTGGGGGAAATCCAAGTTTCTACCATCGCTGCTGTAGAACAGTTTGGTACAACATTGTTTTGAAACCAAGTAATGACAAAGCACTGCTTTGAAACTATCCTTATGTAATGATAACCATGGTTGAGACCACCTCTGTGTAATAATAAACCGTCTTTTGATCATCCCTGTGTAATAACAAACAGTCTTGGGACCACCCCTGTGTAATGATAAACAGTCTTGAGACCACCCCTGTGTAATAATAAACAGTCTTTTGACCATCCTTGTGTAATAACAAACAGTCTTTGGACCATCCGTGTGTAATGATATAAACTGTCTTTGGACCATCCCTGTGTAATGATAAACAGTCTTTGGACCATCCATGTGTAATGATAAACAGTCTTTGGACCATCCGTGTGTAATGATAAACAGTCTTTGGACCATCCGTGTGTAATGATAAACAGTCTTTGGACCATCCGTGTGTAATGATAAACAGTCTTTGGACCATCCGTGTGTAATGATAAACAGTCTTTTGACCATCCGTGTGTAATAATAAACAGTCTTTGGACCATCCCTGTGTAATGATAAACAGTCTTTGGACCATCCCTGTGTAATGATAAACAGTCTTTGGACCATCCGTGTGTAATGATAAACAGTCTTTTGACCATCCGTGTGTAATAATAAACAGTCTTTGGACCATCCGTGTGTAATGATAAACAGTCTTTGGACCATCCGTGTGTAATGATAAACAGTCTTTGGCCCATCCGTGTGTAATGATAAACAGTCTTTGGACCATCCGTGTGTAATGATAAAAAAGTCTTGAGACCATCCTTGTGTAATGATAAACAGCTTTCGGACCATCTGTGATAATGAACCATTGTAGTCTGTCATAAACAGCATTGCAGTGACCATGCCTGTCTCTGAATCATCATCATCATCATCTTATACTTTACTCCACTTATGGTTGTAAGTTCTAACAGCACACACCAGACGAGGTGCACCGAGCACACAGAACAGTTTGAGGACACAGAGAGCAGCACAACCTGTCTCCAGGACAACTGCTTCAAGCTGTATCAAAATGTTTAATCTGTGAACAAGCTTCAAGCTTATTGGATGGCATCTGCCAGACTCTGCCTTCAAGATATGTCATCTAGTATTAAGAACAATATATTAATAAATACAGTAATTGTAATAGACTGCTAGTTATTTGTGATTGTCATGACTACCTTAAAATAGCTGGGATCCTTGCCATACAGAAGTCCAATCCTCTCTTTTTTCTCCACTGTTTTGCTCACTAATTTGGGCAGCTCCACAGCAAAGCCGAGAAACGTGTTATCCTGGGTGTGAGCTGAAAAAAGAAGACACTTAGAGTTATCCTCTTTTTACGGACTTTCTCAATACTGATAAAATTGTGGCTATGAATAGTGGCAAACTTACTGTGCCTTGGTTGTTTTCTCAATATGACCAAAACTGTGAGACTGTGGCAGACAATTATGTCGCAGTAAGAACATGGCCACCATTTTGTATGAATGAAAATAAACAGATTAACTGGAGAACATATGTTATGACTCTCAGTGACAAATAGCCTTGTATCAATTTCAAAACGAAAAACATCCATATAACAACATGGAACAGACCAGTGGTGAGGGAGATGTACCTCAGATGTACCTCAGACATATCAGATGTACCTCATACACACCTCAAATGTACTTCAGCTGGTGACAGGGTACCTTTTCACTAATACAATGAGTTGAGAACGAAAATAAATCATTAAACAAAATCTGATGTTAATTTAAGGAGTTTATAAAACAAAATTGGGGAGGACATTATTTCATTGGCATACCAGTGAATGCATTCTATAAGGATAGATAGTTGTCATAATACAAGATCTCTGCCTTTGGTCTTTAAGGTCCTATTTGGGTTTATGAGTTCTTACGAATGTCAGTGAAATGGTCCTCTGACCACTACATAAGCTACAGACCAAAAGAATTCCATTCAATGGGCGATAATCTTGTTTCAATGTAACACGGCAGTAGGTGTGTTGAAGACAATGCATGATACTCACGATAGAATGTGTAGAACTGCTGCAGGTTGAGACCAAGGTGGCCATAGCTGCTCTGGTAGTTGTGTTCGAGGGCGTAGATGGGGTGGTTGAACATCACCTGGGTCCCGTAAGCATCCAGCACGCGGAACTTACAACTGCAACAAAGTCACATGACAGTCAGTGCACGCATGCACGCACTCTCGCATGCACGCACACACTCTTGCACACATACACACATATACACACATGTGGATATGTGACTATACAAGTGACATTGCAGTAAAGAGATCAGACTCACCTGTAAGCATCCACTATGTCATTTGGGAACGTCTTCATAGCAATGATGTCAGCAAAGATAATATCAAAGTCCTTCAATGGACACCCTTTGCGGGGTGACCACATGAACCGGGAGTATCGCAGCCTGAAAGACCAAGGGGTAGTTTGGTAAAGAAATACCTTTCTGCAAGCCACCACAGGTAGTTTGTGCATACAACATTGACCTGGCCACTTTGTTGGAATATTTCATGATGCTTGATATATGTTAACCCTCTAGCCACCTGGTAGATGTCCTTTGTATCAACAAATGAATGCTACATTAACCTTCTCTCCACTGGAGTCTTTCATGAGAGCAACACATTAATGTTATATTAACCCTCTATCAACTTGATATGAAATGAAAAAAAAGATTACATTAACCCTCTAACCATCCTTTATGAGGGTTACAAATGAATGCTATATTAACCCTCTAGCTATTTGGTAGCGTCCATTATGATAATAACAAATGAATTCTATATTAACCCTCTAGCTTAGCCTCTGGTAGCAACTGTTATGAGGGTGACAAATGAATGCTATATTAACCCTCTAGCCACTTGGTAGATGTCCTTCATGATGGTGACGTTGTGTCCCAGCATGTAGAGACCAGCTATAAGGTCCGCCCACTGGACCAGGTCCCCGAGTGGTCCCCCGCCTGTCACGCTGTCAGCTTTCGCGAAGTCGGTGGCCAGCATGACCCCGGGAACAATCAGCACCTGACAAACAAGACAAAACACCGGCCAAGTCATTTCAACACACCTGACTCATTTTTAATTTTTAACAATGAACGATTTTACCTTCAGAATGACCTAATATGGGGTTTTGGAGCATAGTGAGTAGAGCATCAGATTTTACATGTTAAATGTCCATTGTAGACAGGTGCTTGTTATTACAGGTATCAGGAGTCAATTAGTTACATGAGGTTAATTCCAAAAGGAAAGGGGATTGATCAATTAGACTCCACTCCAATTCCAGGTTTGCAGATAGAATTGGAATTGAAAGATTTTATATGACAGGAAGTAGAGCAGGAACTGGAATTAAATTAAAATGAACTGAGCGTGTGATATTTGTTTCTAAACAGAACTGAGCGTTATACTACAGAGTCAAACATTCAGATTATTCAATCATATCCAGGTTACTGGGTGTATTCCTGTCATAAAATGTCACTGAATACATTTAATGGTTTACTCATTTCTGTGAAAAATGTGTGAATATTACATAATCATACAATTATACAAATATGACACGTTAGATTCACAGTGGGAGAAGCAGTCCAACTGGGAAATATGGGAATTGAGTGAAATGAAAATAATAAGCATACATTTATTAGTAAATTGCTGTTACCTGCTGCATTGTCCGGTTGGTCATCCTGTAGGGGTGAGCCTTCTGCAGCCACTTGGCAGCTGTCTTCCAGCTGGCCCAGGCCTGCGTCAGTCGCTGCCTGATCCACCTCCAGTGATGAGCTTTCTCCATCAGTTTGTCGTCTGTCTCCATCTGTTTCCACAGCGGTGCTGGGTCTCGCAACAACTTCGCCTGAAACACCACAACTCCTTGTCACATGCAGATGAACACACTGAAATATTTCACTGAAAACAAAAATCCACCATTAAACAGACACATTTCCAAAATACCACTACTGCATCAGCAAGGAGAGTAATTCCTTGATACAAATGAAAGTAAGTTTTCAGTTACTATAAAAAAGTCACTATTAAAGAGTGGAATTTTTTTGTTAAACCAGACCACTTCATTTTTATAATTTAAAACCAATGGTGGCTGTTATGGGTAGTGGCTTTATTGTGTACTATGGCAGCTGTATTATTATTGTGACGATAGCGTAACTATTGGTATTCCATTGATATCATTAGTGTCATAGAAATGATAGGATAGAGAATACTAGAATAATCATCCCAGCAGCATCATTGTTGATGTTAGACCATTAAATAGTTAAGCAGGTGTGTGTGTGTGTGTGTGTGTGTGTGTGTGTGTGTGGTGAGTGAGTGAGTGAGTGAGTGAGTGAGTGAGTGAGTGAGTGAGTGAGTGAGTGAGTGTGTGTGTTATGTATATGACTACGTGTGTGTTTTGTGTTTGACTACACATTACATATTACTTCCTGGTTTAGTTCAAGCTGAATGATTTGCCTAAGTTCAGCACAACTTCAAAACAAAACTGGACTAACATAGTTTTGCACAAAAGCATTAGTTTTTGTATAGCATTAATATGATTACATCTCACATTGTCGAAAGGTGTATTTTTAATGAACAACAATTAGTACATTAACATATCTTACCTCCCCGCCACATGACAACTCTTCAGCCTTTTCTTCCATTATTTTATCTGTCACAAAAGCAGTTGTAAGTTATTTTTACAGACTGACTTCTCTACATGTTCAATATTAATTATTATACTGCAACAACAAATGCTTTTATATAATTTGAATAATGACACAATGTGTTACAAGATATGCCTATTATAATAAAATTTCAAAGTTAAAATAATAAGTAGATATTTAGTTGTCTTAGTGTCATAAAATTATAAAAGTACAAATATGTATACACATAAAAATCATAAGAAGTTAATTTTTGCTGTGGAATGTCTGCCCGTACAACCAGCCCGTTTGAGGATAACATGTTTAGCTAAAAAGTGGTTATATATAGCAGTGAAATTAAATGTGCAATATTAAAAATTAAATAATTTGGTTAACTAAATCTAGCAAGTCCAAACAAACAAATACATGGCACTTTCTATGTTTAAGATTCAAAAACAAATAATTGTAAGTTGGTGAGACAAGTAATTGATACAACTGCAGGCATTGTGTTAGCACATCTGTCAAACAATTTAGTCTGATATATAGGCAAAAAACTGTCTGACTACCAAGTTACACATTGTACTAACTAAATTAACACTAAACAAGGATCTATAACACCCCTACTTAAACACATGCGAGCACACATGCACATACACATGCACGTACATATGCACACACGTGCATGACTATGACTTACCGTGCTGTGCTGTGAGTGGAGGAGTGCTGGCTGGCTTCAGACTCCACAAACCGAACTGTACCACTGAGAGTAGGACAGCCACAGACAGCAGACAGATGACAGTCTTGCGCCATTTGCGTACCACCAACAAGTCGGCCCACTTGCGCAGACTGTGACAGCGGTGTCCGTGTGAGTGCATCTTCACAATCCACCCTACAAAACACCACAAATGTCACATCAATTCTACTCAGAACACATCATTACATGTTGTTGGCAATAACTGTAATATATCTGAATATCTGAAACTCTATTGGTTTATTAATGTAATACACATGATAATTTCAAACAACTTTCTGATTTGTTAATATATTCCACACAAGTGTGTCCATGCTTGAAATGAAAAATACAACTGTAGCAAATTATTCGTTTTTGTCTTAGTATTGCACAGGTTTTCAAGCTAATGTCATGAACAAGTTAACTACTGTAGTAGCGCTGAGCTAGCACACCAGCACTATGTGACATCACCTTGGCTACAACTGACTTGTACCACTCTTAACCAAACCTGATCTCGTCTCTTTCATGTAACGGCTTCTTATGATCTCTGTTGTGACTTTGCCACTTGAATGTCAGCTACTGGGTACTAACATTACAAAGCATTCTAATGTTTTATTATAACTGCAGTGAAAACACATGGCAATAAAGCTGGTCTTATCTTATCACTCCTGTTTCATCAATAGATGTGTAAACATCTTGCTTCTTAATCCAGTCTCTCGATGTCTAGATATCAACCCATACAAAATCTTCTACAATTTCTTTTTCTGGTAATAACCTGTAGATCCATTGTGTTTTTGCTTTTATAGCTTTGTGCTGTCAGACAAGATTCCATGCCATCCATGGTGAACAATGCCAAATTGAGTTGTGTCCAGATTCTACAAAAGTTCCACGTTGACACACACTGGTATAATCATCCTCGCACAATTTACTGTGTACAGCAGGGTTGGGTCCAAATACATATGTTGGGATCAAATACAAATACAACTCGGCCAAATCAAATACATTGCTTTTCCAGATTTCAATTCAAATATAATTACAAATTTCTAATTCAAATACAAATACACTGCCATGTTTGATTCAACTATGATTCAATTACATTGCCATTTTTTCTTTTATTGAAATATAATTAAAATATGTAGTCCGTGTTTCCATGATAGTTCAAGTGTTTCATAGTGTGTGCAGTTTTGTCTTTGGCTTATTGACTGCTGCAGACTAATTGGCAGGCAGGTTTACTAGATTGTCCTTATCTATACTACTCTACCAACTAGTGGGTAGCTCTTCCCCTGCACTGGAGGAAACCTTTGTCTTAGCCCAGATTGTTTATAGAAGAGGTGTCAGCAGAGCAGGATTCTTTGAAGCACCTTCCCTGTGAATACCTTCCTTCATGGCTACAGATAAGCTTCACTGGCTTCCCATTCATTCATTGATGCTAATGTTTGACAAGCTTCACTGTAGGCCAATTCTCTCAATGCTGCCTGCCCACTGTTGACCAGGTGTGAAAAACATTCTATCTTGACTCTTGAGCCAGTTTATGTCAGGCAATGCTTGACCTTTTGTTGGTAATTGTTATGTGTATTTGATTGTATTTGCAAATACTTTTCAAATACAGACCAAATATCAAATACAAATGGCTTAGGCTATTTCCCGAGCTGCACGACAAATAAGAAGCAGTTGAGTCCTTATTTCCCAAACTGCTCAATAAATAAGAAGTAGTTGAGTCCTTATTTCCCGAGCTGCTCGATAAATAAGAAGCAGTGGAATTCTTATTTCTTGAGCAGCTCAAGAAATAACGCGAAGTCAGACAGTTATTTGTCGACCAGCTCGAGAAATAACGCTGACTCGTCTCGTTATTTGTCGAGCAGATCTTGGTGTGCATGCATGGGCTCTTACAAATGCATTGGCTCTTACAAACGTTCCAGCAGCATTACATTGACTAAAAACAGTTAGTTTGTCGACTTAGATTCCATAAAATACTCTTAAGTGCACGAGTATGCATATCCAGATCTTCTCGAGAAATAACCCGAACTCGGTCCCTTATTTCTCTGTTATTTCCCGAACAGCTTGCTAAAATAGCCAGTGCCCTTTTGTGATTTTCAATTCAATTACAAATGCACCAAATTTGTGTATTAAAATACGTATATGAACCCAACCCTGGTGTACAGACAGACAGACAGACACTCTCGGCCTTTGGCTTTGAGTTTGACACATCCACAGGCACAGCCACAGCCACAGGTGTCAGATTGACATGTTCACTTGCCACTTGACCGAGTTGAGACGTCAGTTCACTTGGACGACAAATAACGTGGTTCACGCTGTCTAGTGGCGATGACCCCAGTGTTATACACAAACTGGATCCTTAGGCATGATCGTCGTCTTTTTAATTAAAAACCAAATTTACAGCAAACATCATCGCACTTCGTGTCAAAACAACTGAGCGAAAATGGAGACGTGGTTCTGTATTAGTTCCATTTCAATCACACGGGGTCGCCATAATCGTTTAAAACTGCATTATTCTTAGCCTCGGTTATCCAGGCTGCACCTTTAAGCCCCTCAACTCTGCCTGCGGAAACTAATGGTCTGCATTTGTTAGCTGCCAGGACGGCCTTACCCCAGATTAGGGTAGAGACGCTGATTGGCTCTCAGGCCAACTATGAAATAAAAATTAATATAACGATATACTTTTACAAGATCCTATGAAAAGTATTCAACATTGTTATATTAACACAAAAATAAGTAAAAAGTCAAATTTACAGTTGTTTATAAAATAAGAATTACGACAGGATTAACCAGTATCCGTGAGGTGGCAGCATTGTTTAGCCCCACACGGGTAGCAAACAAATTAAATAAGTATACTTTTTTATATCAAATAATGCTGTATTATACAAAAAAACTATTCCAAATTAAACTTATATTAACACAAAATAAATTGAAATATAAGTTTGCAGTTGTTTATAAAAATAGAAATCACGGCACGACCAATGACCGTGAGGTGGCAGCAGTGTATAGATCACGCGGATAAATATTCAAAAGCCGGGAGACTCACCAGACTGTCTTCTCGGCATAGTTCCGCAGCCGACCGACAATCGGTTAAGCGAGACTACATTATTCTTAGTCTCGCTTAACCGACTGTCATTTTCGTTGTGTAAAGTGGTTCTTGGAAATGGAAAGCTGGGGACAAGAAAATACACTTTACTGTAGCATGGCTCATATAATTATATAAATGATATTCAATAGGCCTGCCCTACTAGCACATTTAGAGTGCACGAATATTGTACCAAAACATGTTTACTGATTGCATATTTTATTCAAACGTAATTTATTCAAACAATGACAGTACTGTAGTTATGCAAATACACATACTTTTGTGTCAACAAAATGAATATGATGTGTGGTGTGGTGGTGATGTGCGATTATCCGTTAAGTAAACCCCAGATATAACACAACGTATAACCTACTACTTCTATTTTCAAGGTGCCCATAATCTCATTTCTTTTTCTCCCCAAAACCTGTGACAGAAATATATATATTTAGACCTTATGTTTTACAGATCAGCATTTGTAATTCTGATCAACATAAACATATTATTTAATATACTGCTGTTACCTGTAGAATTTGGAATACCATATAAGATATTTGTATATAATTGTACACATGATTTACGTGCATCCTAGAAATCCTTATCTTTTTTCTTCAAAAAATAAGTACCATTATTAACACATTACGAACATTATGAATATTATGAACACTGTAATATTATAAATATTTCTATATATTATTAGAAAACAAGAAACACCATTGATAGGAATATACACACTAATACAAAATATATATTTTTACTGGTCTTCCTAGTGTGCATAGCAGGTTCAGATTTCAGAGTATTCCCAACAACATGTGCCACATCCACACATAGTAATGCAGACAGTGGAGATCCAAGTGGATGCAATAAATCATTGCTGCATAACCACTCGGTGCAGCACTGGGTCTGCACTTCAGAATGTTCTGTAGATAAACTATCATCTTGATGCTGCAGCAAGTCCAGTTGTAATCAACTGGTGCAGCTGTCATTCTCGTTTTTCTTTATTTCTGTAAACTTCTATATTACGTGTTGTGTATATTACATCATAAGTAATTTATATTTAACTTGTTACTCAATACAAGCCATACTAACCAGTTAAAACAAAATTATATTAGAGCTGAGAAACAATCATATTGTTTACACATATAATGAAGTGAAGTTTTAAGATAGATACATATAATTGATGAAACATGCGCTAGATAGATACTACCTGGTGTAACTTTATAAGTACTTAAAATAATAATAAGGTAGCGTTTTGTCATTATATCCATAAGAAAGCTGCAAATTGTAAGCAATATTCAAGTTGTAAACAGGTGCAACATATAACAGCTTGTTTATGTTTACATTTTCAGATGCGGAGACACATTTTAATTGGTCAGTCCATAGTAATTATTTCTATGGAACTGCTTTTTTACTGTTACACCATCAACATTTAAATTGGGTTGTAAACAGCATGCATTAATACAAGGGATTATAACTTTTGATTATATATCAGTACTACACTAATACATAGGTAGGATGATGTGATGTGGGTTAGAAGATTTGTCAAATTATGGGTATGTACTAGTTTCTTAACTTAACTTATTTTCCTAACACCATTGATAGGGTATAAGATGTACATACCATCATACAATGATAACATATTGTAACTCGCCGGTTATTATTTCAGTCTGGGTGTGTTATCTTGTAATCTTGGTTATTTGGTAGATTATATTATAGTTGGATAGCTTGCATAAAATTGTACATGAAAATAATTATATTATTTACAATGACAGTGTATTTCTAATTGGGTAACATTATTATAATATATCATTACGCTCTGGGTATATGGACTAGTGATCTTTAATTGATAAATTCTTTATGTTTCACTAATATGTTAGTCCCATACATTAACACAACATATGACTCAGAACATATTTCTGGATTTGTCCCAGTTTGTAGCTCGATAATGTTGCGTTAAATGAAAACTAACACTAAATTTACAAGGTCATGTTGAACCCCACACGAAGCACTCCTGTGTCATAATTTTCACTATGTACCTAGCACAGTTGATCCAGACATTGCGACACCGAGATCCTATTCCTAGAGATACAAATTACACTGACTGAGTCACTGACCCAGGGATTAGTCTTATTAAATTTAAATATCGCATTTGTCGCTTAGCCTTAGTCTGCATAATAATCGACATCACGTATGTACGAACATTTTATCCTACAACCGTGCTCACAATGACCTGTAGGCAGCATATGTTAGCGTAGATAGTCCTGGCATGGTAGCAAATTCCTAATCACTGCAACTGTAAGTGTGAACACTAGCATCCTATTGACTGTCAACTCAGCATTCTGTGGTAAATCAAACACAATGCATGTTTCAATACTCGTAGTCAAGGACGTGCATTGAACATTGCAACGAAATGTCGTGTGCTGCGATTTAGCCTTTACACTAACCATATACAACGCAACGATTTTACGACACAAAGGTCTATCAAACATAAGTCAAGATGACGATGACTACAGATGAAAACAACGGCGGCAATGCTGCATGCCGGAAACGTCTTGTTTACATGTATCATTGCGCATGTCTGACAGCACTTTTCATAGGAATTCCCTTCAACGAGGTCTAAACCAACACTTAATTTTTTCGCCTTTTGCACCTTTTTTAATCTTAAAATGGCACACTATGTGAAAATAAGTTGATAAGGAAAACAATATAAAAATTATGGTGTATGGGGAATGCTGGTTCACTTAAATGTTTTATTTTAAACATGGCGGAAGTCAAAATACAACTTTAAAATCTCGGACAATCGTTAGTTTTCGTCAGTCGGAAACCAGAACTGTCAACATTTGTCTACATGTATAATTTTTTTATTGACATACTCAAACATTTCCGGTAACTAGTTGCATCTAGTTATATTTTATTGTTCGCAGGACACTGTAGGCTGAAGCATTTTGTAAATAATAATAAGAACAATCTAATTAACTAAGATATTTCATAATCTATATTAGAGAATTACAACACAATCTACTATATAACTTCATTATATTTTTCAACACACTCGACATTAAGAAAATGCAAATGTCTTGAAGTATGGGTGGCAAAGTCGGTAATTTAAAATATGTTATATTATCAATTATGCAAACACTTTCTTTACAGAACATTACTCAGAAGTGGTTGTGTTGCAAGAAGAAAAATAAAGAAGAAGATAAAGCCAAGGACAAGCTTAAACATTTGAAATAATATATATTGGTAACCAATTGTCTTAGCTGAGTAATCTGCCAAGTCCCATCACTCTTCTGTTTTCCTTCTTTAATTTGGTCTGGTAGACAGATGGAAGACAAGAAATTGAGTGGTGATGAATCACTCTAAACAGTAAGAATGTTCAACACACAAGCGCACGTGCGGGCGCGCAAAAACATAACAAACAAACACAAACAAACGCACACACATGCACGCACACACAACACAAACAAACACACACACACACACACACAGACACACACCACACACACACACACACACACACACACACACACACACACACACACACACACACACACACACACACACACACACACACACACACACACACACACACACACACACACACACACACACACACACACACACACACACACACACACACACACACACACACACACACACACACACACACACACACACACACACACACACACACACACACACACACACACACACACACACACACACACACACACACACACACACACACACACACACACACACACACACACACACACACACACACACACACACACACACACACACACACACACACACACACACACACACACACACACACACACAGCCTTTATACAGTCGAAACAAACCGACCAAATATTTACGTCAAGGTAGAAGATTGTTCTGCACTTTTGTTGATTATTATAGTAAGGCATTTGACTCGATCAACAGAGCAATGTTATGGGAAAAACTACTATCACATGGTACACCGGGAAAAGTACTTAATGTTACACTGAATAATGTCCAAATCAATCAAATCATGTGTCATGAACAATGGTGTGCAATCGGAATTTTTCGAATCGCATGTAGGAATAAAACAAGGAGAAAACTTATCACCACTTTTGTTTGCACTATTTCTCTGTGGTATGGAAACATTCTTCTCAGCACAGACATGGAATACGCTAAAATGTATAGACAAACTGTATAATGACTGTAATGATGATATTAATGGAATGTTAAATATGTTTGTTCTCCTGTATGCAGATGACATTGTTATAAAGGCTGAAAATTAGCATGATATGCAGAAGAAACTTGACCTACTGAATGAACACTGTAAATGTAGCAAACTGAATAGTAGGTTAATATCAGTAAAACAAAATTGGTGGTCTTTGCCAGGCCAAAGGATACGTAACATACTTACATTTAAATTTGGTAATATGGATCTCGATCAAGTGGAGGATTATATTTATCTGGGTACTTGCTTTAATTGGAATGGATCATTTGTTAAAACTACACCGTTGTTGGATGATAAAGCTTCAAAGGCTAAGTATTCACTCACTCAAAAAGGCAGGAGACTTAAGCTATAAACATATGTTATACCTAAGTTATTTGACAGGTGTGAAGAACCAATCTTATTGTATTGTTGTGAAGTGTGAGGATGTGTACATGTTAACCTTCTGGAGAAAGCGCATACTAAAATTTGTAAATTCATATTTGGAGTGTCGAAATTGTTTCATAACATGCCAATATATGGAGAGCTAGGCAGATACCCACTCTCAGTTACCATAAAGCAGAGAATGGTTTCTTATTGGACAAAACTATTAAAAAGCAAAACGGAAAACTGAGTAAGGTCATTGATGCCAAGCCTATGCAGAAATGTGAATGTGATCAATTTAAGCAACTATGACAAATTATGATAATGTGATGTTTCAAATATTTAAAATATCCCTTTGTATAGAATTGTATACCGAAACCCTTCCTGAAGGGTTTCGGTATACATTTTGAATTAGAAAAAGCATTATTCCAATTCAGAATAGGCACACATAAATTACAAAACACTACAGTGTGCCTAGGAATGAGAGACATTGCACCATTTGTGACGAAGGTGTATTATGTTATAAAATTCGCTGTTTATATGAATGTACAAAGTTGGATGACCTGAGAACTAAATATATATCTTCAGGTAATAAAACTGTGGTCAGTGAGTAATATTTAATTTAGTGGTATAGCTGGGTAATTATAATCCAGTTGTAACTCTTGTTGTAAATAGTGCTATGTTGTGTTATTCATATTCTATATATGTATTTGTAAACTGTGATCCTCTGTGTACCACGATATGTGGTTAGAGTGAATAAAATTACTAGATGATGCTGATAAATTGATCACATTTTGGCAACTAAAGAAAGTGCTAATGATTACATCCCAACTTGGAATGTTTTAATTTTAAATGGTGCTAAGCAGTGTAGTATGCTAAAGGTTAAGCAATACGCCAAAATAAATACAACAAAAATAAGTAAATTATATTAAAATTTTGCTCAAAGCCTTTGAAACAAATATTTATGACTGAATTGCATACAGCCTAGTTACATGTAATAATCATGCAGTTTGGCTTCCAAACTGAATATAGTATAGACGTGTGTGTGTGTGTGTGTGTGTGTGTGTGTGTGTGTGTGTGTGTGTGTGTGTGTGTGTGTGTGTGTGTGTGTGTGTGTGTGTGTGTGTGTGTGTGTGTGTGGGTGTGCGTGCGTGGTGGTGTACAAAGAGGCTGTACAACAATATCGAAGCTTGAATAGTAATGTATAGTCATGTGTTCTATTACTTTGGTACATTCTAAAAATGTACGTACGTTGGAAAAAATATCATGTCCGTAAATAATGGGGTGTATCAAGGAGGAATTCATGAGGAATTCTTTCTTTGTATCTATTTTGTATATACATGGATAATCTCAGTAAACATTAAACCACGTAAATGCTGGAAGTACAACAGGTTCTTCGTTAGTTAACCGTTTAATGCTGACGGTTTATTGCTCACAGCCCCCTCATCTGTGAATTTATCAATGTTATTATAAGTGTGTTCAGACTATAGGATAGAAGGTGATATTAAATGCAATAGTGCCAAAATTAACTGGATCATATCAGTTTTGGTAAAACGCATGGTGAAACATTGCGATGGGTTAGTAAGTATAAATGTATTGGGCATTTTATCACAGAAGCTCTCAGTGTAACAACGATGATGGAATGGTAAGGAAAATTACAATAAACAAATTCAAAACAATATGCAACTTGTTGGCTGTTTGAACATGTCCACATGAATGGAAAAGACAAAAAGCAAAACCAACAAAGCCTTCATTGAGATACATTGAGTCAACATTTTCACCCATGATATTCTGAATACAATAGTAACGGTATCATTATGCAGCTTATTTTGTAGCCGATTCTCTAACATGTAACATGCTGTGTTGTGACGTTAATATTGTAGAAGGTATAGAGGGACTGATCTGAAGAGAAATAACTATGAGGATTGGACGGCCAGTAAATCAAGGCACGGGCGGCTCCACGGTAATATTACATCTGAAGTTCTGAGATGGGACTATATCGAGGTCGCTTTCTAGCTGTAATGTCTGTGATGATCCCTGCATGTTCGCAGTAACATTGAAATATATCTCATCCAGACTACTCTGGTTGATAGAATAATCTTCGACGAGTTTCGCCGATTTAGCCTTTTCCAATTGAACGAAGAGATTACACCAATCAATGGTATCGCACGGCATTTTGTAGGTGATGTGAAGTTGGTGCTCAGTTAAAAGATTGCATCCTGGCAACTCGGTTGAGACCAGTCGCTTCAGGGTTTCCATGACAACCGGGGTTTCGTCGTACGCCCTCAGTCTCAGGGAATAGCCGGCGCTGAACACGGTTTTGAGATGTTGTGGAGTTCCGAGACATCTAAACGATCCGTCAACCATGATGGCCAAACGGGTACACATCGCTTCGCATTCTTCCAGGCTGAAAGGAACCAACAGCAAATAATTTATAGATGAAAGGTTTCGTTCACGTACTTTATAATACTGGTAGACCTTTATTCAAAGTTTAAGGTATTTATAAATGTTGTTGTTGTTATGATGTTTAGATCTATACGGCTATGGAACTGCAACAGGAATGAGTCTGACGTAAGACTTAAAACGACTCACACACGCACACGCACACGCGCACACGCACACGCACACGCACACGCACACGCACACGCACACGCACACGCACACGCACACGCACACGCACACGCACACGCACACGCACACCACACACACACACACACACACACTCAGTCATTGCCAACTGTTTTGTTTTGGGATTATTAAATGTTGTTTGACGAGCACTGACACTTTATGGTCTACCATTCATCTAGGTTTTGTAACAATTATGGCCATCATAAAGATAACAACATTTTTAAACACTAAAATCTAAAGTAAATGTATATATATATATATTATATATATATATATATATATATATATATATATACGTATATATTTAGTTATATGTATTCATGTTTTACATGTATGTCGGTTTTGAGTAGAAAAAGTACGGTATGTAACATTATTACATACCGTACTCTTTTTCTCAAAAACCGACATACTTATTTAATCTGCTACATTTCTCTGATATCTATAGGATCCTTACTTCATCCGTTTCAAAGAGTTATTATTTTTATAGGATTTAGGCCTATAGAAGTTTTAATATATATATATATAATATATATATAATTATATAATATATATATATATATATATATATATATATATATATATATATATATATATATATATATATATATATATATATATATATATATATATATATATATATATACATACATAAAATAGATAACATACTACACCTTCAAACATCATACACAAACACACCCACACTCGCACCCACACACACCCGCACACACATACGCATGCAGTGTGTGTATACTACCTGTGAGACGTGATGAAGATGGTCCGGCCTGCGATGCTGTGTTTGGACAAGAATGTCCACATACGTCGCCTGGAGAGTGGATCGACTCCCGTGGTCGGCTCGTCCAGCAGTATGACAGACGGGTCTCCAATGACCGCGACTGCAGCGTTCAGCCGCCGAGAGTAACCGACACTAACGGACGAACAGCAGTCATTAGCACCATTCGGAACACGTGAATACTGTTTGACAACACAAACACTTAGGTAGTGGACCAATGAATCCATGGAACACAGTGAACTAATTTACCATCAACATGTGCAGCAAGTCACGGCATTGTCAAGTTGCTGTTGCGAGTTTAATTTGCCTGATCTGTCTTGCTGTGTTTTGCAGGTGCGCTTTATATTGTACATAGGCCTATTGTTAGCGCTATTTATTCGGGAACATTTCATTCTTTTAGGCGTTTTATTTGCACCCTATTCAAAATCATAATCGTGTAATTTAAAACGCACCATTCCAACAGTGGGACAGCAAAGACACAGCGACAGCCTAATACACTTGTAAAGACACAACTTTTTAGATTATCGTTTCTGTGATGTGATCATGTGGACTTTAATCAAAAGCAGTTTATATCATTATTATTCAATTATTATCATCACTAGCATTTAAAAATTATTATTGTTATGACATTTTAGCTATGTTTTTTATTTACACATGTATTATTTTATTTTACTATTTCATATATAAGCATGTATTTAGATTTAATTAGAATGTTTTTATATCTATATATTTTGTTATTTAAATAATAATTTATTGTCTAATTTTAACTACTTTTTGTAAAGCGCCTGAGAGCAATGACATTGATTTGGGAGCTATACAAATTAATTGTATTATAATTATTATAAAAATTACCTCAAATGTTCTAAGGCATATATTTTACTTGCATCCAGTTTACTGAATATTAATATCATATTTTTAAAGTAATATAGTATATATAGTAGGTTATAGTAAATTACCTCAAATGTTCTACCAGCTTGTTGGCGCAGTCTTCCATCTTGATCTCCCGCAGTAGTCTGTTCACTTCCACTCTGATGTTTTCCTCTGTGATACCGGCGATCCGTGCATACATCACCAGCGTCTCTCTACAGGTCAGGAAGTCAAGCAGTGCACTACGCTCACCACAATAACCGATGTTTTGGTGTACCTAAAACGACGAAAAGTATCACATCTTCATAATTATATTCACTGAAGGTTATTAAGAGTAAATACGGAATGAAATATTCGGTTAGCATACATGCAGCTGTTAACAACAAGTGGAAAATACGCCACAGTTTAATGAAAGGGAACCATCATAATCATAAGATTAAATGCCATTAGACACATGTATCTAGTAAGACCAAAATAGAAGCTTTTACAAGTAATCTCTCTAGAGTGTTTACACCTTAAAACACCTCTCCAGTGTTTTGGCCAGTTGTTTTGCACATGATACTGAAGTTTATTTGACATAAAATATTGTAAACTTATGTTACTGCAATGTCGCGCCAGTAACATACATAATGAAACACGAGAATAGCTAAACTAATCAGTTAATCATTTAGTATGCATATTTAAATTATAAGTTAAGCCATTCTTATAGTATACCTTCAAATGATAATTAAGATTTTGCTGACAATTGTAGAAGGATGATATAAAGAAAGGTCAGTTTACAATATGTCTTATGTTTTCTCTAGTTGGTGCCAGCACTCGGCAGGGATTTATTGTCTGACTAGTCTCTCTATCGCTCTCTCTCTCTCTCTCTCTCTCTCTCTCTCTCTCTCTCTCTCTCTCTCTCTCTCTCTCTCTCTCTCTCTCTCTCTCTCTCTCTCTCTCTCTCTCTCTCTCTCTCTCTCTCTCTCGCTCTTTTTCTCTCTCTCTCGCTCTTTCTCTTCTCTCTCTCCTCTCTCTCTCTCTCTCTCTCTCTCTCTCTCTCTCTCTCTCTCTCTCTCTCTCTCTCTCTCTCTCTCTCTCTCTCTCTCTCTCTCTCTCTCTCTCTCTCTCTCTCTCTCTCTCGCTCTCCTCCTCCTCCCTCCCTCCCTCCCTCCCTCCCTCCCTGCCTGCCTGCCTGCCTGCCTGCCTGCCTGCCTCCTGCCTGCCTGCCTGCCTGCCTGCCTGCCTGCCTGCCTGCCTGCCTGCCTGCCTGCCTGCCTGCCTGCCTGCCTGCCTGCCTGCCTGCCTGCCTGCCTGCCTGCCTGCCTGCCTGCCTGCCTGCCTGCCTGCTCTGCCTGCCTGCCTGCCTGCCTGCCTGCCTGCCTGCCTCCTCCCTCCCTCCCTCCCTCCTCCCTCCCTCCCTCCCTCCCTCCCTCCCTCCCTCCCTCCCTCCCTCCCTCCCTCCCCCCCCTCCCTCCCTCCCTCCCTCCCTCCCTCCTCCTCCCTCCCTCCCTCCCTCCTCCTCTCTCTCCTCTATGTATATGTAGGCATGCCAAGCAGATGTGGTAACCGCATTATTCGCGACTCTGTTGCTTTCTGCAAAAACACAGATTTGACCAACGTTATCGAACTTTCTGCCGGAGTGCATTCTGTACCTGCTTCCACTCCGTTGTCACGTCGTGGCCAGCGATAAACGCCCTGCCATAAGTCGGCACCAATTCTGCCGTCAACATCTTGAGCGTCGTCGTTTTGCCAGAACCGTTGATCCCGAGCAGACAGAAGCATTCGCCGCGCTCAATGCCGATCGTCATTTGGTTGACGGCAAGGATCGACTGTCCGCTGCAGGAGCAGCGGGTGTCGTAGCTCTTCGTCAGGTCGTGGATCGTGATCAGATCTCCTCCACGCCGCTCCTCCGCCGACATTGTATCGATGCGGTAGCGCTCAACTTCCAGGTCAGAATCGATGTAATCAATGGGGGGCCATATCACGTTGGGTTTGCCCATTAGTCGACGCCTTTGTAATGAGTAAAATAACATATTATAATAGCATAACATCATTTATTTCTCTTCACACATATATATTCAATAATAGAACCCAAGAGTCACATTAAAATGAAACATCGCGCAATCTCTGCTTGCAAGAACAAGCATAAGATTTTTTTTAAAAATAAATAATTAACAAATAATTGTTGTTGGGAAGTTAGCGATGTTTCGTAAAAAACTCTCAAAACATTGTTTAACAAACCTGTTCATATTTAATACTGATATTTATTATTATTATAACAAAATCACGTCACGCCTGTTTCGTTTGTGCCATCTCCAACCCGACCGTTATAATAATTGAAATAAATAAGTAAAATGAGTGAAAAAATTACCATTACTATTACTTTGTATTCTATCTTGTAACTCTTAACTACTATGTATTTTAGTTTGAAAAGGGCATAGCGCCTTATAAATACGTACAAATGCATGTAAAACACCTAATGTCAATCTACCTTCAACATAACCCTAACCCTAAACCATATTCCACATAAGATCAATCAAAAGTGGGCATTTGTACTTGAGTGGTGAGCAAGTAGCCATTACGCGGTAGCCACTACGCCAGCACCCAACTTATCAGAAAGACTTAGAGTGACATCTTACAATTCTGTGGACAACAAGACTTATTTACTTTAAGAAGGCTCGTTCTATGTTAGTCAATGACAGTCATGTTATTTATTCCATGTTTGAGATTACGCCGTGGGGAAACCGTTTTAGGTTCCCGTGTGCAAACAAACCATAAGAAGCTATCTTTGATTCCTGTTGCCATCAATCTGGTTAACGATGTGAAATTAATGCAGATATGAGCCAGAGGGTATATTTGTTTTATAGACGCGGAGGTTGCATTGTAATGAAATGCACTCCATGTGTCCAAGCGTGGTTTTTTAATAACTTCGATGACATTATCCAATGGCATGAATGGTATTCTATTCAATTTATATCTTATATATAATATCATTTTTACTTACACATTTTATGCACTCTGCCAGTCCAAAGACAGAGATGAATAAGGTTGTATTGATTGATTGGTTTAATTTGATTAATTGGTTGATTAATTGACTGATTAATATTATTATGACACTGAGTGAATGTTTTGCAAAACAGACGGGGTGGGTGAAAAACTGTGACAATTGATTTTAATATCCACTCACAATTCAATTGGCAATATAAATCAAGCCCCATCAGACGACGAATGCATAGATTTTGCCCAATATAGTAATTATAATATAATAATAATAATAATATCCTCAGTAAATGCATTATTTGTTATTATTAAAATTATTTGATGCATGCAACCTAAAACCTTTATTTGAAACTATGCATAATACTGTTCACAATCACTATTATCAACTTATAAGGAGCAAAACATTCGTTCCAATATTCTTAAATGTAGGCTAATCCAGTAAAAAACTGTTTCCATTTTGTTCGTCTATTTTTTTCGTGGGAAATTCAAGATGGCCGCCACCGGTCACCAACATTCTAATAATCGCTATATCTTTGGCAATAAACGGCATAGAACCTTGAACTCGGAGTCGGAATCCAATGCAACAATTATTTTGTTGGACGAAATTAAAATAAAACTATGCCTGCCAAAAATGCGATAAAATGATGGTAAAATATATATATAGTACATGCAATGATGTAGCAAATATATATCCTGTGTCTTTTCATGTAGATTTTTAATAATTGTTTTTTTCACTTATACTTCACCGTAAAGGAATGGGAAAAAAACTGTTTCGCTTTTTTCCGTCCCATTCATGAATGCCTTTAGATCTTTATGGGGGCGTTATCATTGACATTATTGCCCACGTCAGAAGATCTGCCAACTGTTCTTAGTTATCTCGTATGATCTTTCAGCGAACTGTGCTGTAGTCATACCAAGAATAGGTATGTCTCGCAGTGGCTGAAAGACTTGTTGTCAATTGCGCGAATAAAGAATGCTGAAAGGTCTTGACAATTATCAATGTTACTTTTGTGAACATTCAATTCATGCAAAACAGCCATGCCATCGGTAATGATGGTAGATGGTAGGTAACTGTCCGGATGCTGTGCCTCAGTCAGGTATGCCCTATCATCCATCGTAGGTTGTCTATGGTACACTGACATTGCTGTCGCATGAAACAAATTGAAACATTTTTTTCCAGTTCTTTTGGTTCAATGTAAATGAAAAAAAAAACAATTATTTTAAATCTTTACAAAAATCACAGGACGTATATTTGCTTCATAATTGCATATACTATATACATTTTATGCTCATTTTAACGCATTTGTGGTTGGTACAGCTTGATTTTAATTTCTTTCATCAACATAATAGTTGCACTGGATTCCTCATAGTTCAAAACATATATAAAACGACTTCGAATTCAAGTTTCTATACCGTTTATTGCCAAAGATATAGCGATTATAACAATTTTGAAGATCGGTGGCGGCCATCTTGAATTTTAACACGAAAATGTGGACGAAAAAATGGAAACGGTTTTTTCCAGTTATTTAGGGTCAATTTAAGTGAAAAAACACAACTATTTAAAATCTATATGAAAAAGTCACAGAACATGTATTTGCTATAAAACTCGGTATGCTATGACATTGGCCGCAAATATTCATGCATTAATCTCACAGTTCATGTAAGATAATATTATCAAAAGCAAGCTTGCATTCACAACGACAACTTGCAACGTAACGTTTTGTGTATGTAGCCTAATGAAATATTTGGTCTATTTGATCAACGAAAATAAAAAGTGGCACAATCTTTCGCCTAATTAATGAAATATTCGGCTAGATATTTCAACTCGTCCGCATACGACTTCTGCGCCATCCAGATATAGGTAAAAAAAGTGTGTGTGTGTGTGTGTGTGTGTGTGTGTGTGTGTGTGTGTGTGTGTGTGTGTGTGTGTGTGTGTGTGTGTGTGTGTGTGTGTGTGTGTGTGTGTGTGTGTGTCTCTCTCTCTCCTGCCTATCCATAATGCCTCCATCTATTTTCGCAAACACACACACAGACACACCGCACGCACACACCCACACACAAATGTGCTCGCTTAACTATTTTAAATGTTATCCAAGACATATAAGCTCGCCTTTCTATTTGTAATGTTACCCAAAAATAAATACAAACCAAATTTTGTATGCGATACCGCTCTCCACCAGCGTAAGTATTCCCACGAACAGCGCGCCCACTAGTGTCATGGCCAAGAGGTGTTTGCCTACACCGCCGTCGTAGAACGAGAACGGGGTTTTCGCAAACGTGATGCATTCTCTTGTCTTACTGCACGTGGCTGAAATAGAAGACCGTATCTATTAGCAGCCAAGCGTGAACGTTATAATTCCGCGTCAATGATTCGTTCAACAGGCGGACAAGCACAACATAGGTACGCGCATATGTGACCAGGAACATCCTCGCGCGCCAGGGGTCGCTGCAGCTGATTACGTCAGCACCAGCTCTTTCAAAAATTCTTCTTAACCTCAGCCAATTAAATCGCCCTCAAGGACTGTGGTAGGCGTGCGGTCACGTGATAGCGTGTGACAGCCGCACGCTGCTCGTATTAAATGCACTGTTTGGGATGCAGAAACAAATATGCGAATTCACCAACCCGTTCAGCTGCTCGTGCGATGGGTGGGGGTGGGGGTGTTATGCGCTGTACTGGAATTCCCAGAAATTGTGCCCGAGACTTCAAATTAGGGCGGATATCAGCGTTATTCCCACGGATGAAGCGTCTCGGTTGACACCGTCAATAAATATGGCAACTAGGCTAAATCAAGCACTTCTCGTAGGGAATTTGCCGTGATTACTTTATATTGTTTTTATTTTCACCTAAAGAAAAAGCTTGCGAGAATGGCCGGGAATCAACGAGTCGACGACTGTGGAGCCCAAAGACTGAATTACTGTGCTTCGTAACAGTTGGTTCAAGCTCCCCATATTAGTTTGTATTCAATAATACATGTTGGTAATTTTCGAATATTGTGTACTATTATGATCTGCCTTGAAACTTAGTATAACATAATGTATATGTGCGTTTTTCTCTGAACTTGGAGCACTATAAAGAAAGAGATCCCGAGATGGGGCCGAAATGATACGAAACACAAGAATGTTTCTTGAAATGTAAATAGTCCCAAAACAAAAAGGTTATTAGCCGGTTAGCGGTATCAAACACATGACATATTTGCAACTAAATATATTAAGAAAGGTTCACCGAGTCATATTTCCCAAAAGCAGAATAGTAATATGACGGGCGAGTTTTGTTAAGTAAGATTGTCATATCGCATTATAAGTAATAACTCGTAATACAATACACCTCAATAACAGTTATATATTAAAAAATAGACACATGCTACTAAAATCATTGATCTGTTTCCGATATAATAGTGTTGTTTTGGGACAAAGAACACCTCGATTTGAGTCCCTTCACATACTTACACTAACTTTTATACTTAACAATTGTCATACCCCGATCTAAGGAGTTCCTTAGATGACATTTCTATTTATACGACTTAGTTATTTTATACGGCATTTATATTGGCTGGTATATCCTATATTTATACTATAATGGTATACATGAAATGTCAAAACCAATGATTCGTTGGTAAAAAAAACCCGTCACGGGCAATGGTAGTAAAATCCACGATTTAAATATTAATTTGCCTTCCATGTGAATTTTGTTAATTACGTATGTTTTGTGTTAACTGGTGTATACAACTAAACACAACTTATTACTTAACGGCTCGCGTGTTGGTCTTGATATTATTACCCTTAAAAATCAATCAATTACAATTCTGGAAATCCCGTTATCACTATTGACTTAAAATTTGATACTACTGACCTGGGCAGCAACTAGAAACGTATCCAGCGGCACATTTTTCTTCCGTGTTTTCACACACCTTCTTGCGCCAGTAGTTCCATAAGTGAAGATGCATCCCGCGTTGGAAACACCACGTGGGCATCATCATATTCATAACGAAATCCCCAATACTTGTTATAGCGTTTTTAGAACCTCTCAGATCCATCATCCTCGTCATGATGTCACCTAAGTTGATAAATACGGATGCGCTGGATCAAGTCACAATTATATATATATATATATATATATATATATATATATATATATATATATATATATATATATGACATTAGCTATACATATACAATAATATATTGCTTCCAAAATCGCTGTTCTTACATTAAAAATATATTTATGTTCATAACTTTAATGAAATTACAGCTATCGTAAAATCTACAGAACTCAGAATTAAGTCTCGCGACCTATTTATACATAACTATGTCGAATAATATTGAAGGTCGGGGAGACATCCAGTTAGACGTATGATGTGGTTAGCATGGAATCAACCGCACCAGTGTAAATAACTAAACACATTGTGTGCTCAGCATATATCTAAACGTGTACGTAAGAAGAGAGAAACGTAGGAAACAAATAAACTACTAGAAACATATCAGTATAACACAAAATAGATTATGCTTCATCATATACGTGTATATTTTATATGTACGTATGTGTGTTCACCTGATACAGTTGTGTAGATTATCAAGCAAGTGACACCAAGGCGAGTTCTTGAGAAGGTCAAAGAAGCAACGTACGCGATGGGGAGCATGGCCCAACCGTAAGCGATGAAGAGCGGGAGACTGTATTGGATGCCAAACACTGTCGTAAAGGTTTCCAATTGGTACGCTGCCAGTGTAATATAGATCGCAGCAGTAAGTGGAAACAGGTAAAAGACAAAGTCGACCGTGGCACTTGTTAGCCAGAATGTGGCTATATGGAGTCCGCTTAAGATCTGAAGAAACTTCGATCCACTTGCACGCTCGGAGATCATGTCAACACCAACAAGTACTAAACTTATCGGCAAAGTTAACACCAACCCCATTATTACGCGATTCGATTTGATTATCTGTTGAAACATATCGTCTGCGTGTCCTGTTGTGCGTATTAATGGTGATAACATTATTTTATTCGTTGTTTCTATGGAGTAGCGCCTCCCAATATAATGTTTCAGCAGGGCGTTGTCTACGAGATTCAGACTGATTGGTGCCGTGTGGTAGGCCTCGTAGTTGTAGAGCGCAGTGCATTTCACCTCATCTGCGCTGATTGACTCGAATAGCGCCGCCACAATGTAACCATGCGTGTACGTGTAACGCTTTTCGTTGGCTATGCTAGCAAGATAGTCGTTGACGCTACCGTTGACGTAAACCAACTCGTGATGGGAGCCTTTAAACTGGCTCTTGTACGTGTCGGACAATTGGACTGCGAGCGTGTGTGCGGCGTGTCTAACGCCATAAACCACAGTGGATTTATCGCCGAACATCGTTAGGTTGAGAACAAGGGGGGTTTCACTAGCACCATCAAAGACTGCAGGGATCCATCCAAGAAAGATGTTAATGACGATGAATACGATGGGCAGCATTACTTGGAAACATTTCAGAGCTGGACGTCGCAGTATTTGCATCAACCGCTTCACAAACATAGCGTGCATATGCTGCATGAGTAGACTGGTGTCAGTGTTGGTCCGTTGTTCGGGTTCACCTACACTGAACAAGATATATATATATATATATATATATATATATATATATATATATATATATATATATATATATATATATGTATATATGTATTACTCGAATTTATTATATATAAATCTATGAGTACAAATGTGACTGTCAAATGGACAAGTTCTTAAATTAATCGTTATGCTAGCAACTTTGGGTTGTTAGAAGTTTTCTAATATATATATATATATATATATATATATATATATATATATATATATATATACATACAGGGTGAGTACTTTTCGCGAGCTGGTAGTCCGTCGGACTAGCTGACTTATAGATAACTAGTCCTGAATTGGTTTTACTAGTCCTTAGACATTATTACATATATTAATTAAATATATATATATATATATATATATATATATATACATATACATATATATATATATATATATATATACATATTGGAATATTGTAGTGTATGTTCTTTCATCTTGGTCTATTGTTTTTACTAAAAGTAATACTTTGTTGTTGTTGAAAAGTTGACAAATAAATGTTCCCTTCATGTAACATGACATTTGTATTAGCAATGTTACCAAGATAGTCTTTAATAAAGACTATGCGAACAGTAGGAGTGTCTTGACGACAAGCTTTCCAGTTTGATGTTCGTCTTTAATTAAATGTCCATTTACTGATTGTGTAGCTTGTTATCTGTGATACAACGTTCACTGTCCTTTACAGAAACATGTCCAAGTTACTGCCGAGCCACCAGTCGCGGGTCCTTTGTGCGGTTGAGTCACTTCTTGACGGCAGGGGTTGGGTGTCAAATTCCTTCAGGGTTTGTGGCATGACATTGACGCGCATCAAGGTAGATAGTGTTTCACCTGATATCCGCTTTCTGCGAATGTTCTTAATTGCGTTCATAGCGCTGAAGCCTCGTTCACACGCTGCTGTTGACGGTGACGTGGTGAACACCAGTCGCACCAACAACATTATGTCTGCCATCAGACTGGTGTACGTTTCAAATGGACACCGCCTTCGTTTTCTAGATAGCAACATCTTCAGCTCAGGCCATTGTCCAATGATGTCATTTGCGTCTCTTCCAAGAATTCCTTCGAAATGTTGACAGAGGGCAACGATATCAGCATTACCGTAGCTAGCAAACTCTTCTTCATTTGTGTTGGGATGATCGCGGTAATTAAACACCTGGAAGTTGGAGAAGGGTGTCTGCTTCAGAAACTGGAATATCGTCTCAACGAAGGCAACGACCTTATCAACAAAGTCAACAAGTCCCGTTCAACTGTCGAAACGCATTTAGTTTCAAGCATCCAGCTCCCAGCTTCACAGCAATGTCGGTGATAAGCAGGTCATCCTCCTGGAAGGCACAGCTTACATCTGCAAGGATATTCAGCACGTCAATCATGAAGGGCAAAGCCTGTATGAAATTCAGACTCCTCAGTTATCTGAGGTATCCTTTGCACTTTGCTGCTTCTTTTCCTTTGCCAGTGGAAGCTTCTTCCATGTTAGCACAGACCACGGCCAAGTTCTGTCTGAGTGCAGAGTACGCTCGTTGTCTGCTCGCCATCCACCGAGTGCCCTTTGGCGCACTGAAGTAGGCAACATCTTCGTCATTAATGTCACCGATTTGCTTGAGATCCCGGCGTCTTTTCGAGGAACGATAGTAGAACCTGTAGACGAAATCGATGCACTCGTCACGCAAATGTTGTCCAGGCCTTATCGCATCGAAGATGCCAGTGACACCTGTAAACTTAACGGGCACAATGTCAGCAAGTTCTTTTTTCAGCAGGCCATCTTCATTTACATATCGCACGTAAACATTTCCGTGATGCTGTGGTCAGTACTTCCATCAGCCATCACAGAAACCCACAGTGCCCTTCCCACGTCCTCTCTGACCCTGTCTCTCTCTGTATCACTAATATTGTCTACGAATATCTTGCATGCCTTGTAATTTTCATAGTACCCCCCATGCACACACCATTCTTCTCTTGCAGCTCACACAGACGCTGATAGTGGTGGAATAGCAATTTTTATCTGGCAACGTGGTAGGCTGTATTGAAAAGAAACTATGACAGCAGTCTTTTCGTTAGTCATCTTCTCAATGACTGTATCCATTGGGCCCCGTTGTGTCTTGTGAGCTGCCTCTACTCGCCTGTGAGCCTGACTTCGGTCATGCGTTATCAAGCCATCCTTTTTGTACTTCCCTTCACTACCCGAACCCAAGACCAAAGGACTGTTCTTGTCAGCAAATGGGAGAGGAGTTCCATGGCATGAACACCATGAGCAAACATCTTGTCTGCCCGCTCGTCTTTGTAGCCATGGAAACTCCTCTGTCCATGATGCTAAAAACCTCCGCTTTCTCACAACTGCCTCGTAGACAGACTTTCGTCGTTTTATTTGGGGCGCGGAGGTGATCTTTGTATGGCTGACCCCAGGGTATGGCTGACCCCAGGCCTAGTCGATGGCATTGGGTAAGGACGAGAAGCGACAGGCGGAGTTGATGCGAAGGACGGGCAGGATGCAAAGAAGTCGAGGCGCAGGGATGGGCAGGGTCGATCGAAGTTGAGGCGCAGGGACGGACAGGGTCGGACGACGTCGACGAGTAAAGACGGACCGTGTCAGGCGATGTCAATGTTGAAGCTAATGAACATTTTGGCCACTGCTTTGCACTAAGTTTCCCTTTGCTATGTTTACTATTACCTGTACTGGTCTTTGAAAGTCTAGACAAATAATCCTCAATTCGCCATTTCGACAACGTCGAACGATGACTATGAGAAAGTCAAAACGAGACGCGAGACGCTGTCTGCCACAGTCAATTCCTTTCCGTTCAAGTGGTTCCATATTAACAATCGCTAATCCGGTTGTAAACAACGGGCGTCCGTAAACAACTGCCATTTTGAAGTCATGGCTATTCCGGCGGGACTACTCTACTAAAACTGTACTAGTCCGAGCTCTAAAAATCCGGACTATTTCGCACCCTGTATATGTATATATATATATATATATATATATATATATATATATATATATATATATAAAACGGCAACTTTGAGCAACTCTGGTAATATGCAAAAATCCAAGATGGCCACTTCAGAACCACTTGTCTGAGAATGTTGTGTTATACTTAGCTTTAGGGGTATTTGGGTATGTAGAATCCATTTGTGATGTCAAAGTTTCAGTTCAAGGTCAATATTAGATGTTGAAAGACAGGTAAAAGTCAAAGTTGACCTCTCGGTGGATAATAAATGGAAACAACTTTGAAACTATACTTTAGTTTAGTATTGAATATAAATGGATCTTCTTACGATATTTGTTGATGGGAAAAAAGTATTCAGTTATAATTTGAATTATTTTGAAACACGTAGTCACACATGTTACACTAACTAACATTGGCATTATTTAATGCAAGGAATTCCATCAAAGGGAATTTCTTACATTAAATAATAACTAGCATTAAGTAATTAAGCATGAAAATAATTGCAGATATGTCACAATGAATGAACCTATATTATTTAAATTATTAGTTTGAGGTAACAAACAGTCAAGCGCCACCCCTAATAAAAATGAGCTAAATACTTTTTCTTCGTGATTGATATGGACATTTTTATAAGTTGAAATAATTGCGGAAATTTTCAAGACATTATCCCTCATGGTCATACGGGAAGATGTTTGGTGTGCAGCAGAACTGTCAGAAAAGTAACCATTGGGTCGTCTGCTTGGGCACTGCTGGCAACGTGGATCTAGTCTGGATATATAAAAAAGTTATCAAAGTGTGGCTGGCATGAACCAAATGTAGACTTGTGAGTGTTAGCAACAGCCGTGATCAAACTTACAAACCGCTCCCAATGATTCTGTAGTTCCAGTGACATTGCATGAACTGTCAAGGTCACGTGCTCGTTCGATTACTCTGAAAAAAGAGGTTTAATTGTTCGCCGTTTAGTTATAAATAATGAACAATGATGGAATTGCGTTCACGCAATGCATTGGTAACATCCACACACATATTTGCATCACGAATTCAAACAAACACACACACACACACACACACACACACACACACATATATATATATATATATATATATATATATATATATATATTATATATACACACACAAACACAAACACAAACACACATACACACACATACTCTCTCTCTCTCTCTCTCTCTCACACACACTACACACACACACCACACACACACACACACACACACACACACACACACACACACGTGTGTATATATATATGTAAATATATGTAAATAATTTTATGTCTCGTTTCGTTAAATCAATTTACTGTAATATTAATAGTGCTGATTTCAGGGATAACATAAATTGGTCAGACAGGGAAACGTGGAAATGTGTGACCGACCTGTTGAATATCTCATCCATCGTCGTCTCAGTAACGACATAACCTTTAATTTTTAACCGATGTGTGTTCGCCGCTAGTGCTTCAAATAGCAACGGAAATCTGCCGTTGCTCGGTAAGCCAAGGACATAGGTCAGCTCAGATTCTACCTGGTTGTCCAGATATGCAGATCCAACATATTCTATCATGAAATCCGTCACCTCGCTTACATTACAGTTGTCGCACTTAGTAATGATGACACGAAAGCCTGAACCTGCAGACGTAAATGATCCACAGTAATTTAATGCACAACAGTGCAGAATAACAGAACAGTGAACACATACATTCATGATATTATCGTTGACAAGATCGCGAAAGGCGACATAATGCGCCCACCTGTTGTTCGTTCTAGAGTTTCTCACCAAGTTAGTGAACAAATAACATGATGTTTCATGACAATTGTATGAACTAGATGTTGTTTCATAACAAACTTGTGTAGGGATGGCTTCATTAGCATGTAGTTACAAGTATTTGGTAATACACCTGTATTATCTTTGTATATTAGCATATAAGATACATATTTGTTCTGTTACTAAATGTTCATGATTTGATGGGCTTTAAATACAAACTCTGTGTGGCGTTTAAATTCAATATAACTAATTATACGAATAATTTCTTTCTGCAATATATAATGTTCTGATACATTTATTGTTGGGGATCATCCCCATACTACGCTGTAAAAGGTAAGAGATACACTACAAGTTGTTTGGTTCAATTTGTAAAAAAATAAAAAACAGGGAATCTGACTAACATCCGTTTTCCATGTGTATACAATGTTTATTATTGTATATGATATTTGACATAATTAAAACATGCAGAAAAAATACATTGGTGATATACAATCATTTCTAAACTCGCGGTTCCCACGAAAGCTAGGTCAGAGATATATTTTGCGTGATTCGAGCTGGAAACGAATACGTCACATCTTGGTATCACGAAGGCGCGGCAAACATATGCATATTTGAAAAAGGCGAGTTACACAGCTTAACATGTGGTATTTCTAAGGCATTAAATTTTTGTGATTTTATTTATTTTGGTGGACATGCAGGATATGATGTAAACAGCAGGATATGATGTGATATGAATTCAAGGTGTTTTTATATCCTGTAATTTTCCCAAACAATGGCTATTCTCTGAGATATTTATGTTACATGTATATTTTATATGTTCACTTCAAATAATTTATTATCTAATATCACTCTAAAATGTGTATGGTTAGTGATGTATATTTCTTTGCAGTCTACATAAATATTGCTACTTCTGTTAATGGCACTAGGAATATTGCAAGATGCCACATGTTTCTTTATATTTAACAAACGTCTACTAACTTGAAGCAATAATAATTATTTATTTCAATATTTTAATCATGTGCCATTTTTTACAAATCTTTCCATTATATAACGATATTGCTATTTTATTAATACATAATAGCAAAGGTGATTTGTAAAACACCACTTAACTCATTTATACCTAGTATCGATCCTTATGGGGCACCACATTTTACATTTTCAGGAAGGGATTTGTTTCCATTAAATTCTTTTCTATGAGATAAACAACTTTGAAACCACTGGAGGATTGTTCATATTATTCCACAATGGTTCAATTGTCTTAATATCATAATTATATATATATATATATATATATATATATATATATATATATATATACGTGTTTGTGTGTGTGTGTGTGCGTGTGCGTGTGCGTGTGCGTGTGCGTGTGCGTGTGCGTGTGCGTGTGCGTGTGTGTCTTTCAATGATATTTGAAAATGTTGGCTATATCGAAATAGGTCTATAGTTATTAATTAGTGTAGCATCTCTTTTATGAAAATTATGCACTACATTAACTATTTTTAGTTCTTCAGGTACCTAACCTATATCAAACAATGTATGGAAAATCTCGACGAAATGATGAGCAAATGGATATTCCTCAACCGTTAATAGGCGTTAAGTTGAAGAGTGAATTAATGTTCCTACCGTACGTCTTCTTGAGAAACACAGGACAGCCTGAACAAATCAACCGTCCGTTGAACATGATGACGATCTGATCACCGAGTTGTTCCGCCTCGTCCATGCAGTGAGTGGTGAGAATGATTGTCCGACCTTTGCGGTATTGCTTCAACACGTTTCTTGCGCGACGACATGCGGCTGGATCCAATCCCGATGTCGGTTCATCCAATATGATCACCTACACAATGTTTAATATACGAACAACACATTGTTTCCTGTTGCTGCGAGAGAGTCGTCAGGCTGACGACATTCTAGTGTCA
>JAODUO010000727.1:0-75000 GCA_025642075.2 Ridgeia piscesae | reverse complement strand
GGTTTGTTGTAGCCATCATTGTATAGTCCTACAGGAGTTTGCAAGATAAAGAACTGTGCTGCAGCCAGTGATGCCCCTCGGCCGACTACAATACAAGACAATAGCATGCAGACTATTGCAAACAAAGTAAATGATTAATTCGCCATATCAGCCTCTACACAGTTTATTCTAAATGACTAAATGCTAGTCCATATAAACGGCATCTGCAGCGAGGAGTGTGACATGCAGACAATTACGCCGGCTTGAACACACCTAGCTAACACTTTAATATAACATTTATCGAGGGCTGCCATATTGAGACATGCACCCGAGGCTCGAGCTTCTGCGACTATAACGCTGCTGTGCAGATTCAAACTTCCCCTTTTTCGCGGCATTTACCTTTTTAAGACATCTCATTCAAATCTAGGATCGTCGCTAAACCGTCATTTTTACCTTTTCATTGCCATAGTTTCAGTTGGTAAGATAGGCGAAACTCTTCTTAAGAGAACGTATGCGTCAACCATTTTGGAAAAAAAACACCTTATACGAATGACAGTTAATGTTTAGTTCTCTACACAATGTGAAGACAGATAATTAAAAATTGGATCTTGAATGATAAAGAGCGTATTAGTTTTAGTTTTATGTGGCTAAAAGTGACGCGAATGTGATCAAGTTGCATAATATGGTTATTACTTTATAAAAACATATACAACACAGGATCGCCTCAGGGTTGATGCCGGTCACTACTTCTATATATCTTGTACACTGGCAGTTGTGGAAGTGCTCATGCTGAAATGTTTTTGGGGAAATTTGCTGATCACTTGGCTTATTTTCATTTTATCGCAAACCTTTATTTCTTTGCACACTGAAGAATGATAAGTAATGTAACGAATGTTTTATTTTATTATTTCATATACAGGCGTATATTTAGAATGTCTTTTATTTTAATAATTTGTCATCAAACTTAAACAACTATTTGCATGTACATGTATATAAAACGCATCAGAGCAATGGTATTGATTCGGGATCTATACAAATGCATTTAATTTCTCTATGATTTAGAACAAGATCACGGTCCAGCACTACGAAATTATGTGGAGTGGTCAGACATTTCAGAAAACATAGCCAAAGTCCTGATAAAACTCCATTCATGATCAAGAGGTTGAAATTGACACAAAATACATTGATTCCAAACTTAGATGAGATGACTACGCTTGAATCATTATCAAGAAATGGTCGCAGCGCCTGTATTTCCTTATAAAACAAAACTCATTTTCTTTTGATAAACCATTAAAAATTTGTTTTACAAGTCTTTTATCCGAGAGCGTTCTTTGTTTTTCATTTATCTGCTGGTAATTTAACCTGAGTGTTAAGAGTAAGAACAGCTTACAGAAGATTGTACGTGTCTGTCAATAATTGGAGAAAGTCAGAGAGATATCACTCAGTTATGTGAGCAACAAGTTCTTAGGAAGACTCGTTCTATTTTAGTCAATCACCGTCGATTTTGCCGTGAAATAAAGTAAAGGTAAGTTTTTGCATAGCGCAGTATCCAATCCTCAGGATTGCTCAAAACGCTTTACACATTACTTCACTGACAGACTTGTTCAATCAGACACCATCTCAACTTCTCTGGGAAGTGATACGCTGGCGCTGCACGGAAGGGAAGGGAGGGAGGGAGGGAGGGAGGGAGGGAGGGAGGGAGGGAGGGAGGAGGGAGGGAGGGGGGGAGGGAGGGAGGGAGGGAGGGAGGGAGGGAGGGAGGGAGGGAGGGAGGAGTGACGTAACTATGCCAGATGCCATGGTTAAAGGTCACACAGAGCCCCTGGTGGACATGTGATGAACTACAAACTAAGTCAAATAACAAGTGGAGCTTCTAGCGGATAGGTCGTGAAATGTTACGGTCCAAATTGGCATTTTATTTTAAAAGGAGGTCAAAAGGACCAAAGGTCATGCAGCGCCCCTCGCGGATAGGTTATGAACAAGTGGCGCCCCTGTCGGATAGGTCAAGAACCACAACGGTCAAAATTCACATTAAAAAAATCGATCAAAAATCAAATTGTGCCCCTGGCGACTGCAGTGCAGAGCAAGGGGTATGGTTTAACTCTGAAAACCGCGCTACCTTTGGCTAACATTCAGGTCTGCGTTTTTTTTAACCAAATAACTTTCTACAATAATTTTCGGTACGTGACCTAAACGTTTTCATCAGATGATAGGTGTGTTACTTTCACTATTTCGCTAATTTTCATTTTCGGCTCACTCACGTGACTGGAACCACCATCTCAAACGTATACACAGCTGTAAAACCGCCTTTTATCGAGTTTGTCATTCATTCTACGACATCGGTATAGCGAACGTGATGGTGAATACACCATACTACTACTACCAGCCCGTTGGTAGGCAAGACATACGCCATGAGGACGAGCCAACCAGTTATCTGCCTATGAGCTGCCATCTCGATCCGCCGGAGCGAGAGGTCGTCGACGTGGACATCCTGGAGCGAAAGGCTAGTGGCGACCAAACTGTCGTCGTGAGAGGTGTCGTTAGCGACAAGGTACGCCATGATGTTTCCTTCAACGTCGGATGTGCGATATTGCAAGAAACGTAAGATTGTTGACGACCGCGGCAATCTCCGATGTGAAAGAAACGATTGCGTGTATTATAACATGTACTTCCTCGTCAAAATATACTTCGTCGAGGCGGCCACTGGTAGTTGTATGTGGTTGACCTTATTCGACCAATGTATAGCCAGTCTGTTAGACGTCAATTCAAATTACGTTTCTGCTATGGATGACACTGTACAGACCTACAAACTGAACACGCACATCTGTCATAATTAAGAAACGTCAAAGAAATGGCTACACCAACTACAACGTCACTCACCTAGATATTCTGCGGGTTTCAGGCCAAAACCTAAAACCGGCGTCGAATTGTCGACTTGTCCACATTCTACCTCCGCTGACACACGTTCTGCGGACTCTACCGATGTCACAACGTCTATCGAGCTCTCCGACCGCACGACTACTTCTTCTGCTTTTGTGTGCCCTTACTGTGATTATCCTGTTACTGAAATGAATAAGATGGCTGCACGTCACATTGTACGCGGTGTCGCTGGTAAATTTGTTGTCATCCCATGACCCATGTTGTCACGTGACAACTTTCATAGTCTATTCTTAAAATGTTAAGTCTTGCAAGTAGTTTGTTGCGGTTATCGCAACATAATCCGAGTATTTAGCCATGTTTCGTTGCAGCGTTCCGATCGATTCCACTTGTTTACGGCGCACTGCGCATGTGTTCGCAACTTTAAGCCAACCAGGGTACCGCTTCCCGTAGTACCAAATATGTCCGCCATGCGGCGAGGGAAACCCCGAAGAATGCGACTCGAACAAGTGCGATTTATTGATTTTGTTTTACGAAATTCATGCGTGAAATGCTACGTAGCCTTTTAAAAAGGTTATAAAATGTATTAAATAGTAATATAAATGGCAAATATGCATTGCCAGTTGATAGAAAATACTCTAAAGTGTGCCTTGGTGACGAAAAGTCGAAATCGTCAAATATCACCGTGCAATGTTTATACGGCATTTTCTCGAAATCAAGTTTGCTGACATGCGACTCATTTCATTAGAACAGATCACATATAATTTTTAGTCTTTCGAGGCCGTATCCTTGTCAATTTTCCGTATTTTACTAAGTCAGTGTGGTAATTTCCTAACATTTACCAACTCAACGAGATAGAAAGAGGGTGGTTTTCACCTTAGACCACATAATACTGAAGAATAGCGTAGTTACATAACGACAAGAGATTGGTGACAGTGTCCAGATAAATCATCTGTAGCTTCTAGACCGGCCACGTCGTCGCTTGCGTCTTGTTAGTACGGCGTTCACGGTAATCAGCTAAGATCTCAACGAGATAACGTCTAGTAAATTTTTAATATTCTACAGTTTGGCCGCGATAGCTTTGTCACTTTGTCGTATTTTACAAAGTCTTCGTGGTATTTTCGTAACTTTCTATGCGAAAACTATGGCCCTTTCGCCCATTAGGCGATAAACTTGATGGTTCATCTTACGACATTGAACATTTTTATAACCATAACCTAGAAAAATGTAGGGTTGTAACGTAACTACTTAAAAAGTTGGCGCCATCTTGTGGATAAAAGCAATGTGGCCAAGACGCTTTCGATCATAAAACGAGAAATGGTAGCTTTTCTTACATGGAAAATTGTCTCAACCGTAATCGTAATCCCACGCTAACCCTAACCCTAAGCACAGACATATGTGACGCCACTATCGGATAATAACAACACTACTATAAACGTTGGCGACACTATTGGATAAAATCATTACCAGTTGGGATTAGACACTACCGGATAAAATCACGGACTTATATGTAATGGATTGTTCTCTACGGGTTCAAGGCCGCTATGATACGCATTATGTTTAATCATAGACATAGTTCTTTATACTGTACTGTTATACAATACAATATAATTATTGAATGTATCCCTTTCCAATCTCTCTCTTTTGCTACCTTCATCTCTGCCCCACATATCGCGCTCTACCCTAGCCCGCTGAATGTGCTCCATACCTCAATCGTTAGCTCCCGCTCTCTTTCTACCATGTCCTCTCTGTCGCAACTTTGTTTTCTCTGTCCTACTTCGCTCCTTTCTTCCTCCTCTGCCCCACCTCCCTCTCGCTTCATTCTCTCCCACAATCGTCCGAGGTTCTATTTACTTTCATACAGTGCTCCATTGGTTATAACCACTGTAGTAGCCTCAGATACCGAGGCACCGGAGAATGACAATCTCGACGCAGGTCGACTAATACGCATTTCTTAAGCGTTGAAGGAAACATCATGGCATACCTTGTCGATAGCGAGACCTCTCACGCCGACCGTGTCGCCGCCGCTCGCCTTTAGCTACAGGGTGTCCACGTCGACGACCTTTCGCCCGGCTGATCGAGATGGCAGCTGATCGGCGGATAACTGGTTGGCCTCGTCCTCGTCGCCTACCAACGGGCTGGTAATAATACGGTGTCTTCAGCATCACGTTAGAATGACAACCTCGACAAACGGCGGTCTTATATATGCTTGATGAGGTGGTTGCAGTCATGCGAGTGTGCCGAAAATGAAAAGAAACCAGCGCGGACGTGAAAGTAACAACACACCTAGCATGCCGACAATTTTGCATAAAAGAACGCGGACCAGAATGTAAGAGTAATGCTATACCTCATGCTACACACTACGCCCAAAGAGGGCACAACTTGACGTTTGATATAATTTTAAAATAAGATATACGAATGTTTTACCCTGCTTGTTCTTGACCTATCCGCTAAGGGCCTCATTTGTTCATCACCTATCTGCCAAGGGGCGCTGCATGAGCTACTTAAAAACAATTTGACACAAATTGTGACCTTATTAATTCACGACCTATCCGCTAGGGAGCTACTTGTTTTTACGTTAGTAGTTGACCACCTATCCGCCAGGGATACTGTGTGACCTTTGTGCTTGACCTAGTTATGACGTCACTCCTCCGTGTAGCGTATCTCTCTATTTCACCTTACTATACTACTCATGCGCTAATGGGTTATGTTTTATAAACACAGAAGTTACAAAGTGAAGTAACGCACTCCATGTGTCCACGTGATTAACTATTTATAATTTAGATTTTTTTATTTCGATGACATTAGCCAATAAAATGCTGTTACCAATATTATATTTTATTATATATTTTCAAGTATATCTAATAAATGTCCAAACGACAATGCAACTGCCCTTACAAGGATGGACTAAGTTATATTGTAAATAATATTTATACCATTACTGCAAAAGGCGCATATAAGGAAATTCGCGGCAATCGATGGCAGTATGCAGATGAACAAGAAGAACATTAGAAACGACAAGTCGACGTTGTCAAGCATGGGTCGATAATGAGATGTCGTTGTTTGCACACCATTTACTGCAACACTGTTAATTTCCACTGGATAACATAAGATGAGAGCAGTTGCGGCAAATGTGATGAATATTAGTGTGACGTATTCGAGAAACCAGGCTGACCACTGAAGCCACGTCTTCGCTCCCATTACTTGTAACATTCTCTGAAACAAAGTATATGTACCAGCATCAGGATCATAAACGTCTCAATGTAATATCTGGTATAGGAACTCAAAGCTGCTCCCTCCACTCATTCGCGTAAAAATCGTTTGCTCCTAGCGATTTTTTAGTAATTTCACAAACAGCGGAGGTATCAAATACTCCCTAATGATTGCTTAGTTGATTTATGCATACATGTTACTTCTTTTTCTGAAATTAATGAAATAAATATGAACTATTTCGATTTTCGTTTCGATCGGTACCGATCGAAACTCTGTACGAAACCTAACTATGGAAATGGAGCTTTGCGTGGAATATGCTTTAGTCTTCACGCGAACGAGCCTTGGGGGCGAGATTGACCTTCACCCTGTCGAGTTGTTTACGTTTAGGAACAGCGAGTTTAGGCACAAACATGATTTTTATATGCCACCAACACGGCAAATTAAACAGACAAAGACAGCATCGACGTATGATTGGGAAAGAATATGGAACTAAGCAGTGAGCAGCATGACTTCGCAACATTGACAGTCACAGTGCCCTTTTTCAAGCTACGGACACCGTGGGCCGGCGAACTGTCACTGACTAAAGTCCACATGCAGCATTCGCACATATGTTCTTCCAGATAGGTTAGTAATTACGAATTGCTCAGCTATAATCACGTATATATATTTCGGCGTATGAGTATACGTCATTGATATTTCTGTTGTTTTTATTAAATTTATGTAATTGTTTACCTTCAACCTTGGCGCTTATTCAGCCAATACCATGGTACGACAAAATACCAAGGTATGGCTATGGCTATGCTACGAGTATGACTACGCCAGGCATATACTATGGCCTATACTTAGATGACTACGACATGTCAGTGATTTATTATAATACTGTAACTATGTAATGTTTATGTCACATATGGTATGTAGCAGGTTAATATCCTAAGACTAAGATTAACTAGGCTTAATTAGCCTAATAGTAGCTAGGTATATAATGTAAATGCATTATAACTATAAGTGATCCGTAACAGTTATACGTAGGCCTTCGTTATACTTATTCATAATGACAATATTTAATACAGTTATAATAATAATTTAATACATTAAGAAATGATGATAATTTTAAACATAAAAATAAGTATATACATATTATTTTAATTTATTAGTAACATTAATGATATTGCTTGCATTTGGAAGCCTGGGAGGTGATCGTTCATAACATTGCAAGTTTTTCAAATACATTAAAATTCAAATGTGTCACATTTTCAGAACTTGAGGTGTCACCACCATAGGGCATGCGGAAAAGCTCATCACCTCAGGTAAATGAGTGTTGTAATATACATTAATTTACTCTCTCAACAAACCTTTTATAAAAATTGTACAGATGTATGTCATTTGTGAATCCAAGGGGCCTGGGGCCCTGTGGATGTGCCTCCTACACTGTAGGAATTTGGTATGCCTGCAAACTTTTTATAATAGGTCAATGCTAATGTGCCTCAATATTGTTTGAAATATGACCCAGTTTAAGTGATAATAATAAGTTGTGGCATTTTCCGATATCACCACTCCAGATGAGACAGTGGAAGCTGAAGCTATGCAGTATCAACAAGAATGTAGACTACACAATTTGGTTCAAAGGCCAGTAGAGGTTTTTGTGCCCTCAAGACGATTTCTGAATCTGCCCCTCTATGTGATATTTTATTTGTCTGTATTAATGGGTGGGTGTACTTGTTAAATTGTATATAACTAAAGACATCATGAAGTAAAAACTTGTTATCAAAACTATTTCATGAAATTGACTAAAAAATAATGGCAAGCACAATATAAGTATAACTACAGGTACAATCACTGCACTTGGTATATGTATTTATTTCATCAGATAACAAGCAAAGCAGCAATAATAAAATCAGGAAAAAGTTGAAAACGTGTTAAATAAATGTAATAAACAGTTACTTTTATAAATATTCGTATCATCGAGCATCCAGCACATGGTATATCAAATACTAACTAGTTCAAAAACATGAATCCCATTCATTAGGCTTTCAAATTATGCCTTTCACAGAGAATACATTAGCTTTAGCAAACATGTGCTTAGTGATACATGTCATGGGAAAATTGTTCAATATTCTGAAAGAATTGTCGTACGAAAACTTATTTCTGGAAATTTACTTTTGCAGTTCACCCATAACACACACAATTGTTACAGAAACATGCTGTAAATAGATATCATATACATACTGTGTACATATGATAACATTATGTACAGCACTTTGACCATGTTGGATATTGTGCTTTAGAAATAATAAATATATTAAATAAAGTAACTAGATTATACGTTATTTTTAAAAACATCAGTAGATATAAAATAATGTTATTTAATTTAATGCTATGTATCTTTACAACTAAAAAGTGGCTAAACTAGTCAAGGTCCTTGTCATGTGGCTGAGAGTTACATGTGGAATTGCTATATGTTTACTCAATTCTATGAAGAGTACTGGCTTGAGATAGTGGTGAATACTTTTCTTTTGTACTATTAGTATATTCACATATTAATTTCAGTGTGGCGGAATGTTTCCCACATTAGTAGAAATGTTAAATATAACAGGTATGAGTAATGTATATGTAACATGTGGGCATGCAAATTTTATAACATGAACATAACAATTATATTACCATGGTATTGACTTTGGCTAAGTGTGTCGTCACATATAAAATATCATACATGTCAGAGCCATGTTGTCACTTTGTTTCTTGTATGCGGATGTACAGATGCGGATGTACAGCAAAATGCCAGGAAGCTGGCATGCAGTATCTTCAAAGAGAGTGAACTCACACAATGTCATCGATATGCAAGCTGATATAGTTCACCAAAGAATGTCGAACCTGTCTTACAGTGTCGAGAGAGGTTGACCAAAGGCTTATGCCATGTTTGACAGACCATGGCATCCACCGTTCCATTACCAACTGCAAAGTTGGTCAGGTGTTACGATATATTCGCATGTCAAGCACTGTGCATTCTACATTGGTCTCTAATCAGTCAGGGTATCTGACCGGCATGGAAGCCAGTGTACACACCACCAGTACTGTGGAGTTTGTCACGATTTAACAAGATTTAACAAGATTGCCACCTAGAGATTCAACTCTAGATGGCGGGTGGACTAGGAAGCCATTTGGCTTATCGAGAGTCCAACCTATCTATCTAAGTATACCCCGCCCTTCTTAGGTATATGTCGATTTTATTTTTAAATATATTAACACTACTAGCACCTACACAATCAGCTGATAATCTGTTCCATTCGTTTACTGTTCTTTGTGAAAATGAAAATTTTCTAATATCTAGTCTACACTGCTTCTTTGCTAATGTAACTCCATGTCCTCTAGTCCTTCTCTCTTCCTTGACCGTGAAAAAAATATTTCTGTCAATATTTTCATATCCATTCAATTTTTTAAACACCTCAATCTACTCTCTCAATCTTCTGGTTTCTAGTGTTGTTAAACCACATTCTTTTAGACGATTTCTAACTAATATTCCTTTTGGTATCTTTTGGTTGCTCTCCTTTGTACTTTTCAGCATATCAATATCCTTCTTGCGATATGGCCTCCATGCTTGTATAAAATATTCTAAGTGAGGCCTAATATTGTTTTAACAGCGGTATTATTAGTTCTTTTTCTTTGTACACTTATTTCGCCTAATTAATCCAAGAATTTGGTTTCCTTGCTGCTGCAATTCCCCCTGTTCTGATACCTTCATGTCAGCACTAATAGTTAACCCTAAATCCTTTTCCTTAAAGGTAGTATTTAGTACAGTATCACCCATTTATATTGTGCATCTTCATTCCCATGTCCTGTGTGAAGGCACTTACACTTTCCAAAATTAAAAGATTTCCCACTTCTCAGACCATTCTATCAACTTATTAAGATCATCTTGTAAATGCTGTCTATCTGCATCATTTTTAATTTTCCTAAACACTTTTGTGTGCCAAACTTCAACACCTTGTTGTTATGTCATCATCCAAATCATTGATATATTTAAGAATAAAATGGGTCCCATACTGATCCCTGCGGTACTCCCCCCAAAACCGCTTTCCAGTTTGAAACCTCCCCATCAACTACTCTCTTTGTCTTCATCAATAAGCCATTTTTCTATCCAGTTGATCTTTCCATTTCCTATGCCAGGGGCCCTTTTAAGTTTAAGTAGTAGTCTTTGGTGTGGCACTTTGTCAAAGGCTTTTTAAAAATCTAAGTAGTTATTCTACTGGTGATCCCTCATCTACCAAAAAAAAACTTAACTATTTGTTAAGCTGACCTCGCTTTTAAAAACCCATGTTGAGATGGGTTTATCAATTTATTTTTAACAAGAAAATAAACCAGGTGATCTTTAATTAGTCTTTCTAATAGTTTGCAAATCACCGATGTTAAACTCACTGGTCTATAGTTCTCTGACTTGTTCTCAAACCCTTTTTTTAAATAATGGTATAATGTTTGCTTCTTTCCATTCTAACGGAACTATTCCCTCCTCTAATGACAAATTGAACACTGTTGAAAGCGGTATGCTGATTTGTTCTAAAATTTTCCCAATAGTAATTTGGGAGGAATCCCATCCACTCCAGGTGATTTATTATCCTTCATATCTCTTATTTTCATAGCTACCATTGTTGGGGTTACAATTAGTTGTCCTAAAAGTCAAACTCTCTCCCTTCGAACTTATTAAATTTTAATATCTTTCCCTGGTAAACACCGAACTAAAGTACTCATTTAGGTTTTCTGCCATTAAGAATCCCTCTGTTATTATGTTTCCATCACTCCCTTTCTAGAGGACCGACCTTATCCTGAACTTTCTGTTTACTTCGAACATACGCATAAAAACTCTTGCTGTCATGTTTTATTTTAAAAAGCTATTTTTTGTTGTAGCTTCTCTTTGAATTTCTAATTTCAGCTGTAGCTTGATTAGGTTTTTTATAAATGCTATAGTCTTTTCATTTCCCGGTATGTCTATATGTCTTCCACATCATTTGCTTGACTTGATTTTTTCTAATGGCTTCCTTCGATAAGTTTTTTTTTGCCCTTTTCCCCCCTTTTTTTTCAAGGGGACAAATTTGTCAACGACGCAGTCAATTTCACTCTTTAAAATATTCCAGCATTCTGTTGCTGTCTTATTCTTCAGTGTGTTATTCCAGTCTATCTTTGCTAAATATTCCCTCATGTCCTTATATCTTCCTTTGTAAATTTTTTTCCTGTACCTTATTTTTCTTTTTCGTTCTCCCTTTCTTTGATGATAAAATGTATCTGGTTGTGATCACTACCCCCCAGTGGCTCACATATCTTGACATTATCAACAAATTCCTTCTGTGAGCTCAATACTATGTCAAACACGTTCTCGCCCCTGGTTGCTTCTAACACATGTTGAGAAAGGAAACTATCTTGTATAAATTTAAAAACTTTGATCCTCTCTCCCCGGGACTCTGTAGAGATGTCCCCGTATATGCCCATGGTTAAAATCCCCCCTAATAATACAGTCCCGTTTACTCACTTCTTTGATAGCGTTATGTATTTTTCATTCTCTTCCATGCTTTTGTTAGGGCTCCGATACACTAACCCAACAGTTAATGTTGACTTTCCTGTAACTATGTTACACCGACAGCTTCTTCACATTCTGCTTCTTTTTTTAATTTTATTTCTAAGCTTGGATGGATTCTTTAATATATAAAATAACTCCGCCTCCCCTTCTTCCTAATCTATCTTTCCTAAACATTACATACCCCGTCATTCCTAATTCGGCATCTGATATATCGGGGTGGCCCCAAAATTCAGTTATACCTATTATGTGAGGGACAATATCTTCTACCATAATGTTTAGTTCATTTCTTTTGTTTACTATGCTCCTTGATTTAAAAAAAACACATTTATAACCAAATTCCCTAGGGCTTTCCAGGCTGTTCTTTGCTGATGTCTTTTTTCTATCTTATCTATGCCTCTAGTATTTGGCTTCTCTGTGTATCCCCCTGCGAAACTAGTTTAAAAAGTTGAACCTGTTCCATTATTCACGATCGAAGAAGGTTCTCGGAGAACACTGCTGCGCCCTTTCCGCTTAGATGGAGGCCATCTCTCATAAACATTTTCTTTACCAACAAAATATCCCCCAAATCTACAAATCCAACTCCCTTTTTCCCCATCTGCTCTAATAGTCCGTTAATTGCCATCCTCTTGCAATTTTAAATGTTTTCCCCTTCCCCTCATCACTGGCAATATTCCTGAGAGTATGATCTGTTCAACTCTCGTCTTCTTCAGTGTCTCTACCAATCTCTGTATCTCTTTACTATCCTGGTTGTTCCATCCCTGTCTGCATTGTTCGTCCCTACATGTACTAATATAACCCCCCCTTGGGCCCTGCCCCAATACGTTCTCTACCCGTTCAGTCACATCTCTATCCTAGCCCCCCGGGAAAACAAACAACAACGTCTTCTCCTTTGCTTAATGTCCTGTCTGTCTTTGCAAAATGGAGTCTCCCATAAATACCTTTCTGTTCTCAATGCCCCCCCGATCACTGCTTCAGAGTAGCTCCTCCGTTTTGCATCTCCTGGTTGCTGATTTTCCCCCTGCCGCTTTCTGTTGTTCCTTTTTTCCGGTCTCTTTTCTTCCTGTCATCGTCCTTGTTATTGACTTCCGTTTGGTCACATCACCTCTCACTTCCTTTCTTCCATCGTCTTACCCCCCCTTCTTCTCTCATCTCCTTCCCCCTTTTCCCTCCCTCCTTCTCTACTGTCACTTTCTCCCCGTCACCTTCCTGCATGTCATGTTTCCTGTTGTTCTTTCTCCATTTGTTGTCCTTGCAATCACCCTCCCTCCACTCTGCATCCCTTCACAATATCCGTTAGCCTAGCTAACTTGTGTCAACAGTCCACTTTCCAACACCCTAAACATTGGAACGTAAACCCTTCCTCCATTGTCTCTGACCAAGTTTTTCCGCACCCCGATACGGCAAAATCCACCAAGCTGTGGCAGTGGTTACACACCAAGTGCCTCCTTGCCTTCCTTGCCGCTTGCCAGGTGCCATATTACGATTTGTCAAAATTAACTCTTAGTTTAAACCAACGTAGTCTTTAGAAAGACTGTTTGTTTATTGTGTACAGCAACTGCAGCACACTATGTTATAAACAACTTACTACCTATGCTACCATGAACAATAAGTTTAGTCTGTACTGGACCGTTCCCCAGCGGGAAAAGTTGGACACTACCTATATAAACAAACAAAGGGGTTTTCCCACTAAAACGCTTGTTTATTTTTAATAAAATGATACCTATTCACAGTTTTATCTTACATATGTAGTTGTTACTCTTATTGCTTTATCTCTTATATACTATATCAAATAAAGAGATTTGCTCAATCTTGTTTACAATTTGTCGAAGCCTTGATTACCCTTTTATCACCCACTATACTAATCTGTTCAAAAATACTGTTAACTAACAAACTTTAACCAAAACTACTACTCAATATATGTCCAGTACCACTTTATGAATAACCTTAACACAAGAATAATACTTAACAATCAATATTTCCGCTTGTTTTTCAAATTTTTTACACCACCAATTTCAAACCTCTACATCCACCAATTTTCCCGCCAAGATGCAACACACAGTACAACTGGGATCACTTCACTTGGTCGACATTTGAATACTTGACATTTAATATGCAGCATCTTGCACGGCTCATGGTTGTATAATCTTGTCCACAAATACAACTGTCCTGTATAGCATATTAACTTGTTGAAATAGTGGTAGTAAGCATTGTTCAGTTTCCTGTTGACCTGTAAAGAAAAGCATGTATTCAATTTCAGTAAACAAAAAACAAGCATCATGATAGTTGAGTTGGGAGTAAATAATGATGCCATGTAATAACTATTACATGGTGTACACATATTCATTTTAGACATTTTATGTCAAACATGAATATGTGAGGTTGTCTGGTGAAAACAAATGTTGGAAATGACAAAATAAGGTTATTGTGATGCCAACAGCACATTCCCTCAGAAAATATTCAAGTATTCATAATATGTATGTCTACCTTCTTCAACACTGTATTTTTTTTTAGTCGTCGCTGCAGTATTTCCCCTGCTATATGATGAGTGAGGTGGACCACCTCGGTGTTTTTCTAAGCCATTTTGCTCAAAAATATCAGGATGGCCACATCATAGGTATTTCTTGCTATAAACATGTTTATATTTGTAGCTATGCATTTGCTTCCTCTCTATTTCCCAGGGAATAAGTTAAAACATCCTTCAGAATGCACCATTTTGAAGGTAATTTTAAAAGTTTATCTACGTAGCCATGCACCCACATAGTGTATGTGCATTAATGTCTGTGTTGACACACTGGGTATAATATGCATTATACAAGACTAACAAGAACAAAGGTCATTCTAGTTTTCCAAGTTCAAGATAATATGTGAATGAAAACAATGTGTATTTAAATGGACATATTAAAATATTTTGATAATTTATACGTTGTTGATTGTTAAAATATTTAAATTACCGGGATTGATCAGATGTGAGCCTCCCGTAGACTACGTATCCTCCCGGCATCTGCCATACCCATGTGACTGCCTTAATCTTAGCCCCGTCCTCTGCCTTGTCTCACTTTTGCAATATAGTGTGGCCTGTAGCAATATTATAATTCGAATATATTATGCATTCATATACTGCTGTGATGAAAATGTTGATAAATAGTTGAAAGGTACCAGGTACATAGACTACAGCCAGGCATCATTGACTACAATGGAAACAAGTGCAAGAATGTTATATGTAATACTTGCATGATATAATAGTGTACACCTATTGTATTAACATTTTAATCAATCATCGCTGTCATAAAAATCTAAATTATTTTGCATAAAATGTAATGGAAGTAACAACATTCAGTAATAATACTGAAATGTGAGTCGCAAAACACTGTTTTAATAATTGTGAGATTAATGTAATTCGCCGTTTGACGTTCTGTTAATGAGTCCTCCATGTCAATTTTATTTATCATTTCGTTGAGTGGCTGAGTGATGCCGAGCGATATTGATGGTGACTCTCAGTGTCAACTCAAACTGGCTTGCCTTGTCCGCGATACTGTCAGACTTATAATTATTATAATCTTACAAGTTAGAGAATCCGCGTCGAGTAGACGTTCACAAGAGTGAATTAGCCCCCGACTACTCGCTCTTGTTGCTAACTGCGTTAATGCACTTAATACGTACCTTCATAGAAGAATCACTTTGCCTTTGCTTTCGAATCTTAGTCATGACGCGCAAAAGCACATGCGATTTGTCATTGTGCCGCAGTAAGTCGATCTCGCATAAAGCACGTGACCAAAAAAGCAAAAGAGGTCGGCAGCTGCTGATTGTTTCGCTAGTTATACCCGGTGTAACGGTGATTCTTTTTGTACGGTACGCATTTAAAAAATTAACTGACTGTGCATACTAGTTAAACTATTAACACATTACACATCTGGTCATAAAAGAACCGGTTTGGCGATTAGCAAACAAGTGGAGGGAGCAGCTTTAAGTGTCATTAGTTACAAAAAAGAAGGTTGATAACTAGGTTCACGTTCAGTGACTAACTAATTGTGACTGCGTTCTTCTGTTTGTGTTTAGGTAATCAAACTACAGTGTCATTTTCTAGAAAACGTAGTTGTTGAAACAAAAACCTACGTTATATATATATATATATATATATATATATATATATATATATATATATATATATATATATATATATATAGCTGCCAAAGTGGAGCTTCCATAAAATAAGTTAGCTGTATAAGTAAGATTCTTTTCCTAGAAAGATGTTGACGATAACAGGTGATTCTAACAGCACATGTTTAGTATGTATTAACTATTTAAATTGCATGACGCAAAACAATGTCCTTATATTTACCTTTAAATAATGACAAATGGAAATAACTGGAATTAGTAATTTTCCATTGTGTAGGAACACAAACTAGATTAGGGGAACCTATTAATGATTATTACAATCCTAATAAAATCAAATGGCTCTTTATACCATGTCCAATGAAAAAGATACAAACACACTTTCATCCCCGTTTCCTTGTCGTATGTCACGTCTCTTGCAATGCTGATACTCCAAATTACAATTTCGAGCATAAGGTGATATGAAGATTTCTTGGTCCATAAGCAGTAATATAACTACCACTTTTATCGAATGTGGGGAATGGAAATCTTTTCGTATTCACATGGATTTTTCGAGCATCCACTGACGAATTCAACGCCTTTATGATACCAATGTCGACATTGTATTGGAGATATAAGAAACCTGTAGTTAAATAATCTGAAAGAAAATAATAAATTGGATAACAACCGACCAATGGATGTTGAAAAACACCTGTCTACGAGGAACAATATATAAATGGTAAATCAACTATGCGGAAATAGTTGGTACCGTGACATCTCTGAATCAGTTTATTTTGGATTGTAAGTAAATAATATTATTAATCTTTCTAGCATTTCTAGAACGGCGTATATCCGGCACGCTCGCGCATCGGGGACCAGCCCGTTCATAGGCGCGTACACACATCATAATAAAACGTACATAAAACGTACATTGAATCAGAAGTTATACAAAATGTATATCATAGTAAATTTGATATTATATTCAACAAAAATAAGAAATATTATATATATATATATATATATATATATATATATATATATATAAAAATTAATTAATCAGTAATTCACATGACATTGTTTTTTAAGTATTAAGACTATTACATAAATACAAATAATTAAGGTAAATAAAAAAGTAAAACATTAGAATTAAGTATTATTGTTATCACCTTTATTTAAACACCATAACATCCGGGAGATGCCGCCCCATTCACAGGTGCGTAGAACCTTTGCTCTAATCTAAGACATATATGAAAACGCACCTAAAAGAGCTTACTAAATTACGGATTTATAAGTAAAACATGGTAAGACAAAATCCTAGTTTATATAAATGAACTTTTGTATAACAAAAGTATTGTTAAGTGAAAAGATAAAGCAAATAATAAAAACATAAACAAAATGGCTAAATTACATTAACATTATTAATAAAGTTGAGTAGATTTTGAAATCAAAATGTCAATGTCTTGAGTGGTGTACGCGCGCACTCATAATTTAAGCAAACTGGTGTTAATGTGGCAGAGAGATAATAATTGTCTGCGTCTTGTATGGAACTTGTATTTGTCTGTTCACATCCCGATCTGACTTTTGCAGTTGCATTGTAGCGAAAAACCTGCTGCCGAAACATACTGTGCCAACGACCCTAAATGCGCTTAGGCTTGTTAACATTTGCAGAGAACTTTATATGTATTTATGTACACTCAAAATTGTTGTAGGACTATTGGAATGGCAAAAATATATTGCTTGGACCACATTCATTTTTTATTTGCGCAAAGGCGCATGCCATTCACCATGACGATTCAGTTCCTGATGAAGGCCGCCGATGGTGGTCGAAAGATCGATGGGAATCGAAATGTATTAGTGGTGAAATCAGGAATCTTTCTATAAATAGAGTATTCTTCCAACTCGACGAACATCTTCAAGAATATAAATATAAGGATATATAAGGATATAGCTTTATTCTTTCGTGCTTGTCTAAATTGTTTTAACATGGACGGGCAGCTGACTTTTTCCCTCCTGTCATGGCTGTTTTTAAATAAGGAGAAATTTGGCGGCAGTTGGTGGTCGTTTTCATGGTTAGTTCAATCCAAACTCGTCTTCTGGCATCCGCACTATGTCTGTGAATGTGACTCCACTGGACTACCCTTTCAGTTCTGATCGACTCAAACGTTAACAGACAAGACAGCTCACTGATGCTGTCTTTCCCTCTACTGTTGCCAAAACCGTAGGAGGAAGAGAGTGGCATATTGCTGTCGCGATTTCGTTGTAAACCGACGTAAAGCACTGTTAACGAACCGCTTGGCTGTTCTTTGTTAAGAAAGTTGAAACAGCTGAAGACACGGTGACGTATTATATTTCTAAAGCGCAGATAGAAGCTGGGTTTTGATTGGTTACTTGGTCCAAGATGGTCCCGGTCATGGTGTCTGTGGTTTTCCCAGATTTGTCCACGTTAAGATCACTTTCTGAGTAAACCTCTGATGTGAACAATTTGGTTCTATATGTAATTGGTTAGTTTGTGTAAACTCCTTTAGGTGTGTAACACCAAATAATTACACAAGTGTTATGGCATGACGCAGGATGATTTCAATTCCAAGGCAGTCACTCTCTACGTCATTATATATATATATATATATATATATATATATATATATATATATATATATATATATATATATATATATATATTGTGTCAGTAAGCAAGACATGTTTATAGAGTACAAGCTTCAAATACCTATTTCTACAATTGTATTATATTTCAACAGTGAGTCTTACTAGCACATGTACTGAACACTGCGATTACACCTAGACGTGATATCCTCCATTAGGCTGAGCCGATGTGAGAGATTTTAACAATTGTATATGTAACTGGATATCTAAGTCTTTTATCGGCCAACGGGTGACTACCAGGTGAAAGGTAGCACTAACATCAGCTTACCTGTAACCAATTTCACCGGTTCCGTCTGAACAACCATGGCCAACGACCCTAGCCAGGTGGCTAACAGTGCATGTGATGACTGTTGCGGCTTACCTTTGCCCAAATCACAGAAATGAGCGGCACTGGCCTTGCATATGTTAACACACTATGGCAGTCATATACGCACCATATAGTTCAAACTTCCTCGGCGTTCTCATCCTAAGCTTTTGGAACAACGCTGTCGTTCGTGAGACTTCACCATGGCCAAAAACTCTTATCGTATACCGAATGTTTGAAGGCAATGCATTTCCTTTTGGTGGAAGATTATTAAAAACGATGCTGCCGATGATTTTGCATTGCCACGTTTCCAGGCATTTATCACCTATCTCCTTGTTCATATCTTCTTCCGCAGGAAATCCTTTTATGGCTGTAAGAAATAAATAGGGGTGTGTTTACGCACGAACATACACACATACAAACATACACACGCACGCACACTAGGCATGTGAGAACTGAGGAAGATGTAGATAAAAAATAAAATAAAGACACCAGTGTCTGTGATAAACCTAGTCTATTTTCGGACTATTTTCTTTAAATACACTTTCAAATTTGACATTAAATCTCAAATACATTACATATATGTGTATATCAAATCAGATCAGATCAGATCAGATCAGATCAGATCAGATCAGATCAGATCAGATCAGATCAGATCAGATCGATCGATCCGATCCGATCCGATCCGATCCGATCCGATCCGATCCGATCCGATCCGATCCGATCCGATCCGATCCGATCCGATCCGATCCGATCCGATCCGATCCGATCCGATCCGATCCGATCCGATCCGATCCGATCCGATCAGATCAGATCAGATCAGATCAGATCAGATCAGATCAGATCAAATCAAATCAAATTTTATTTCGTAACAACAAAATTACATTCTACATAATCAAACAACAAGAACAGTATTGTTACGTGGTGGTCACATGGCACATTTTGTGCCGTCTTCCTGTGACCCCAAAACATAAACTTCGAAATGATATATATATATATATATATATATATATATATATATATATACACACACACATGTACACTCATTTGCATGACAACGGACTGGGGGAATTTGAGAAGTGTGTGAAATTGTGTGAAAATCCGAACAGTGTGTCTTTTTAAATGAAAACAATTAGTTACACTCTACACATCTGGGATTTAAGCAATGAACTTGGTTAAGATAGTTAGATAAATATTGTTTAGATAGTAGAGATTTGAACTTATGTCTGGGTTTGACGTTCTGAATGTTATAATTAAGGTTATTCCATAGTTCTATAAAATGATGTCTAGGTAATTTAGAGGAAAAGTGAGTTCTGGGCTTTGCTGTGCGTAGTAGGTTGTCTCGTAATTCTGGTGTTAGTGGCTAGATTATTGCTTGGTATATACTGTTCGAAGGATTTAGGCAGAGTATTATGGTGATAATCATACATAAATAATGAGACATGTAACTTGTGTATATCAGCAATTTTAAGTATATTTTCAGATTTAAAAATAGGGTTCGTGTGACTTCTATATCTTTTATTGTTAATTATTCGTACAGCGCGTTTTTGTAGAGTTTGTAACTTTTTTACTGTATTTCCATTTCCCCATGTTTGTATACCGTAAGTTAGATGACTTTGAATGAAAGTATAATAGCGAGTTTTTAAAGCATTATATGGCAAAAAATATTTTATTCTGTTAATTGCAAAAATTGCTCTAGATATCTTAGAAGTGATTATATTTATATGTTTTTTCCATGTTAAGTGTTTATCAATATATATTCCTAAAAACTTGACTGATTGTTCTTTGTTATCCTTTCCAATATAATTAATATTTTCATTATTAACTTTGATACATTTATTCACCTGATATTTGTTATTCGGTGGGCTAAATATACAATTTTTATTTTTATATTCAATGACAATTTATTAGCACACAACCAGTCGTACAAAATTAATGTTTTAATTCTTGGTTTATGTTGTAAATTAAAATATCAACATCAGGACCTGATTTGTATACAGTTGTGTCGTCAGCAAAGGATAATAAGTTTAAAGACGTAGAGTTAATTATATCATTGATATAAATTAGAAATACGATTGGTCTAAGTATGGATCCTTGGGGCACTCCACTTGTTATGTTTTTTTGAGAAGATTTACATTTGTGTATTTCGGTGTACTGTTTTCGATTGGATAAGTAACTGGCAAACCATTTATTACTTATTCCCCGAATACTATAACAATTTAATTTATACAGCAAAACGTTATGGTCTACTGTATCAAATGCTTTTGAAAGGTCCAGAAATATGTATGTATTGTAACACCACACCACAAATTAAAACTGAAACTTTACAGTACTCTGCAAACAGTTGGACTATACGGTGTATATCATTTAAACACAAACAAAAAGAATCCATCTTCCTATCAGCAATGCTCGACGAGGCTTTCCGAGACATGGGGATGGCGTGTACATATTGTCCAGACAGAGCGCTGACCTATTCAACGTTGCATACTTCAGAGCGAAGACCAAGACTACTCGGATACTGATGGGAGAGCTACTATTCGCAGATGACAGTGCGCTGGTTGCCCAGTCTGATGAAGAGATGCAAAAAATAGTGGATGCTTTCTCCGATGCGTCAAAGAAGTTCGGCCTGAATATTAACATCAAAAAGATCGAGGTGCTGTACCAACCCAACTATGTTCTGGAATTCACCTACCTCGGACGCACTATATCAAGTAATGGATGCATGGACGATGAAATACAGAGGAGGACGGCCGAGGCAAGTGCATCTTTCGGCCGACTACGCCAGATACTCTGGAACAATCACCATGTGTTCAAGCGGATTAAAAGCAAGCTATACCGTGCAATCGTGCTGTCCACCCTCCTATGCCGAGCCGAGGCCTGGACAGTGCACAGACGACAGGTGAAAAAGCTGCATGCCTTCATGATGCGACATCTGCGTTCGATCATGAGGATAACCTGGATGGACAAAGTGACAAACTAGGAAACACTCGAACGGACAGAGCTGCCATCTATGGAAGACCTTCGATCAGAAAAAATCTCCGGTGGACTGGACACTTCATGAGGATGTCACCAGACAGGCTACCAAAGCAAATTCTGTACTCTCAATTGTCTTCTGGTCACTCGTCTCCGGTTCAAGAGAAACCTGAAGCTGAGAGGACATCACTCTCACAGCAGAGAAATAAATGGAGAGCAATGGTCAAATGACCGACAGCATAAAGATGGCCCGGCAATCTTCGGTTACGTCTACGCCACGGCCGCTACGGCCCACGTTATTCGCCGGCAACTTGCCAAAAGACCACTTCAAAACAACTCCCAAAGTCAGTCTAGCTGCCTGAATTGGCATAACTCTACCCATGGCAACTGTAAGGCATTTTGGCGATAATTTGAAGCGGAAACTTAAAATAAGTTCGACTTATAAAATTATCATCGAAGCGATACATAAAAAACACCCTGACCGGGTTCGCGGGAAACCCGCGACAAATATTCGATAAAACAATCCATAGGTTTTCCACTGGTACGACACTTTCCTGATTACGACCATGTGAATGGGAATGTAAATTTCTGACGCAGAACGTAGTACAATCGGCCTTATTTGGTTATCTACTATAACGACATGCAGTTTTCCCAATGGTACGCGTACGCAAATTGTAACCGGTGTATACTTTTGCAGTATACTTTTAAAATGACGACGTACGCGAATGCAATCCACAACACGCCAGGGATCGTCACAAAAGTTTAAATTGTTATCAATTTTTTTATCAGTTTCCCCCTCCCCATATTATACATACGAAAATTCGGATTTGGACGAATCACAGAAATGGCCAAATTGGGTTCACGAACCGCGGAATCCCGCATAAGTTTCTCATGCCTGAACACACTCATAAACACACACACACGCACGCACGCACGCACGCACGCACGCACGCACGCACGCACGCACGCACGCACGCACGCACGCACGCACACACACACACACAAATACATGTAGCTGTGATTTCGTACTAACTGGGCTAAATGAAAATTAATAATTGCAGTGTGTGTGTGTGTGTGTGTGTGCGTGTGCGTGTGCGTGTGCGTGCGTGTGCGTGTGTGCGGGCACGTTTGCGTACGTGCGTGAATGGCACGCGGCGCGAGCATATAGTTACCGATATGTCCACGTTTACTGAAGTCACGTGTACTTGCACCACTCCGTAGATGTGCCATCACCTTTCTTGAAATGTCCACATCTGGTGTGTAAAACACCTGTAGTTTCTTAGCGTCACAAAAAATCGTTCTCATTATGGGATGCCTTGAATTTGAACACAAGTGAGGCTGCTCAGATTGCCACGACAACGTCGTCACTATATCTACGTGTGAATTCTTGTGCTTAAAGAGGAGCACCAGGTGATACACCGTCGGCAGAAGTGTCACTGCGCACAGGAACAGTGGGCGCGTTTTTAGTATCTGTGTGTTCCTCCATAACAAAATGACGAATCGATCCCAGTTGGAAACCATCACTACAAACTGAAACACACGACAACTGGCGATGACAAAGCCGGTTCCAAGACCTTGCGGAACACTGATTTAGAATAAGAATTCGAATCAATTTAGTTTTGCAACTTTTTCAGTTGGACAGCAGAAAACATTTAATAAATACTCAAATCCATACACATAGCATGTACGCACACTGCTCTCTATAAGTTATTTGACATACATCATTAGTTAAATAAAATAATAAAATTTTATTAAATAAATACATTAACATTGAATGAATATTAAAATTGACTGTAGTGAATTGGGTAACTCTTTAGCTAACTAAAAACGTTTAACAACTGCGTATAAACGTCATAACGGCATTGATCGGATTCCCACTCAATAAACAACAAACAATCTTGTTCTGACAGCAATCATGTTTTCTATATTGAACTCTAATCGTGGTGTCATCTACATATATAATTGGACACAAGTTGTACATGCTGTTGTCAGATCAGTAATGTATGTTAGGAATAACAATGACCCTAAAAGTTTATGTTGGGGAACTCCACTTATTGTTTCTATATGTGAGTTTATTTAATAGATTTTTTCTTATTGCCATCTGTGCAGTAAATATTTGTAAACCGTTCCAGTTCAGTATTTTCTACGCCATAATGTTTGCGGTCTTTGAGAAGGATTATATGATCTCTTGTGTTGATGATATTCTTTGAAATATCAAAAATGATTGCCATTGTCAAGCTTTGTTATCAACATTAAGATATATTCTGTCAACGACTCAAGTTATTGTTAATTCAGTAGTGCTTAGCTCTGAATCCATACTGATTACGTTATTAAGAGTGAAATAGTGGAATTATTTTTTCAAAGACTTTCGATAGAGAATCTGTTTTGAAGTTAGTGAAACGATGGTTATAATGTTTTATGAATGGGAACTACTTTAGGAATTTTGCATTTTTGAGGAATTTGTTACTGCAATGGTGATAACACCTGCTTAATTTATTTGCCAGTTGTAGAAGAACTTAAATTGTGTAGCTATTTTGATGTTTTATCTTGGTTTCATTTTTTTTACTAAAATATGTCGGAAGTTGTTTCTGTATTTTTGATGTGTTGATAATATCAGCTATGTTCTCCAGTGCTGCTAAAGTGCAAATTATAACAAGTAACCTTTTCTTTATCTATAATAAGTAACCTTTTCTTTATCTATAATAAATAACCTTTTCTTTATTTCCTTTGTTATATTTGCCAACTCTGATGACTTGTGTAACTTCGAACAAGAACAATACGTTTATTGTGAATCCAACAAGTACATGAATTAATAATCATAAGGTGTACATAGGCAAACGTCATCATAAGTAATTAAGTGTCAGTGACTCCTGTTAAGACTGAAAAATCGCTATCACAGGAGCCACTCAGGAATTTATCTCTTTATAGGTGAAACTATCTGTGATGCATGTGTAGTGCCATGCTTATATGTAGTACAAGTAGAAATAATTACGTAACAATCCATAAATCCGTATAGCATTCCTTTGCATCTGTCCATATACGTGTATATTAAAATTCTAATGACTCTGAAGGCTTAAATGACATATGTAACAATCAGATATTGTACTTGCGTTTTGATATTTTTTTAGGAATTTTTTTAAAGTAATACGCAAACTCTCGTAAACTGTAACATATTTGTTTTGAATTAATTGTGGAGAATCGTTATAACGTGAGGCAAATTGTATTTAAGGCATTTTGGGGAAATTCGTATCTTGTCATAGATATGTGTATATGTGTAGCTTTGCGAATATTAGGACCTGGTATATTATAATTGAGGATAATATTCCAAATTTAATAAATAAACTGGCAAATTATCATAGAATGTTCTTGCAATTTTAATTGATCATCTATTTTCAATATTTCAAGTGTTTTAAAAGTGGTTCTGTATGTGAATTGTACATGTTCAATGCTATTATGTTATTATTACTGCCTTTTTGAATTTTCAATATGCATCCCCAAACTGTAATACAATAATTAGCATGTGACAGGATTAGAGAACTGTATAAAAGTGTTTTATGTTTACCGGTAGTACATTTTTTTATTTGTTAAAACGCCCGTAGTTTTTGGACATTTAATTGCAATTTTATTGACGTGTTTGTACCATTTAAAAATGTTGTCCATAGTTAATCATAGGAAATTACTTTCATCCACTTGGTCGATATTTTATTGTCGGTTTTAGAGTAAGATTTTGCATCTCTTTCTTAGGTACATGAAAAATCATTTATTTAGATTTTTTTGTTTCAGGACAATCTATTTATATTTAACAATTCCATAACTTTACAATCTTCATAATTTATTAAGGATTTTACACTTTTTGTGTTTATGTTGTGTGCTATCAATAATTATTTTTTGTACTGGAGAGTGTTATATCATATGTGTACATAATGAAGTCAAATATATTAGACACTTTGGGAAATTATTAATATAAATAGTTAATAATAAAGGTCCTAAAATTAATTCTTGTGGAACTTCAACATACTGTCGTCGGTTGCTTAAATATATTTCCAATAACAATACAGTCGAATTATCCTGGCCATAAAAACTTAATTTATATAATAAAATGCTATGATCAATGGTATCAAAGACCTTTGATAAGTCAAGAAACATATTAATTGGAACGTATTTTTGTCCATGTAATTTATGTCTACTAGTATACTAATTCAAGCGCAGCATAGTCAGTTCAGTGCTTTGGTTTAAACCATAGTGGTTATCAAGACACAGTTTCGCTTCATTAAAATATGTAGATAAATGTGTAACGATAATTTTCTCTAGTACCTTTGATATTTAGCACTTGGTTTATTATCATAATTAATTATTTTATGATTGCAGGTTCAATTTTTTTTTACAATTTTAATATCGTCGATTCCACAACTATGGTTTGTTTGTAGATTGTATATTGTTTTATTTATTGCTTCTTCATTTACATTTTTATATTGTAAAAGTTCAGTTTATTTGTCTATTTAGATAATAACTAAAATGTTTGGTGCCTTCATACTTGATATCATTTACAATAATCTGGGACTTTTTAATTTTAGTTATTAGTACATTTTGTCTCGATATCTGATTGACGTTGGCACACCCTGGGTGATCCAACTTGATTTCGTATGTTTATATTGATAACATTTTACAAATTTGTTTGGCATATGTTTAGTTTTTAGCACGTGTAATTTCACGTGCAGATACACGAATTAGAATTTGCACTTCAGTGTACAGGTTATCTGGTTTTATATTTATTTTAGTTAGGAGTGTTTATATTTCTTAAACATGACATCTTTCATTGAGAATGTGATATCATATTATATTAGTGGAACTTCTGTTAGATCGTGAGCAAAGACTGGATGCCAGTTTATAGTCCCTAATTAAATGGAAAAATTCTAGTAAAATTAAGCAGGGCAAATATTACAATCTGATATTATTAAAAATCGGAAATGTCGAGTGTTTTAGCATGAATATTATACGTATAATATTGCTGCGGTCAATATTCGAGGGTCTGAGTTTTTGGCATTTAAAACAAACAACTTTTAAATAAATACACCTTTTCGATGGCGTGAAAACAGCTCAGTGGAAGTTTCCATTGTTACATTGAGGTACTATGTAAATATATCGGAAACATCAACATATTGTCGAAGATGCCGGGTGTTCGCATGCAATGTGAAACTATTTAAGAATTTAAAATACGCCAACACTCGAGTGCGTTGGAACGCGAAAGTTCAGTACTACGAATTCTCCAAATCATACCAAAGTTAATACTGGCAAACGTAACACTTCTTTCCACTCCTGTTTTACTGTTTACAGCGCATTTCGATAATATCTATGTACGCGTTATGGGTGAACTTCAGAAAGTACATTTTCTTAAATTCAATGTTGCACAATTACAACAATTCTAACAGGATATTAAACAAGTTACCTAACAAATGTAGCATTAGCTATATTTACGTAATGCTAATGTCATATCGGGAAAAGGGTGTACTTAGAAAGGTTATCTTAGCTTAAAGATGCTATCTCCACTCAATCCCATAAAAATCGTTTGCTCCTCGCGATTATTAGTAATTTCACAAAAAGCAAATGTATCAAGTACTGCCCAATGATTGCGTAGTTGGTTTATGTATGTTACTTCAATTTTCTTCAATTAATAGAACAATTGCGAACTCTTTCAATTTTCGTTTCGACCGGATCCGGTCGAAACGGCACAAACATAATTTTTATATGCCACCAACACGGCAAAATTAAGCAGAAAAAGACAGCATCGACGCATGATTGGGACAGAAAATGGAACTATGCAGTAAACAACATGACTTCGGAACAGTGACAGTGCACTTTGCAAGCTACAGGCACCGTGGGCCGGCGGGCCGGCGGGCCGGCGGGCTGATGGCGTTGCGGCCGTGGCCGGGTGGTGTGTCTGTCACAATGTCGGATACAATGTCTACACTGTCACTGACTATAGTCCACATGCAGCGTTCGCACATATGTTCTTCCAGATAGGTTAGTAATTACGAATTGCTCAGCTATAATCACACACACACACACACACACACGCACGCACGCACGCACGCACGCACGCACGCACGCAAGCACGCGCGCGCGCACACACACACACACACACACACACACACACACACACACACACACACACACACACATTTAGGCGTATGAGTATACGTCATTGATATTTAATTACTGTTGTTTTTATTAAATTTATGTTAGTGTTTACCTTCAACCTTGGCTCTTATTCAGCCAATGCCATGGTACGACAAAATACCGAGGTCTGGCTATGACCTATACTTAGGTGACTACAACATGTCAGTGATTGATTATAATACTGTAAGTATGTAATGTTTATGTCACAAGTTAGTATCCTAACATTACCTAGGCTTAATTATCCTAATAGTAGCTAGGCATAATGTAAATGCATTATAAGTGATTCGTAACAATTATACTTAGGCCTTTATTATACTTATTCATAATGACAATATTTAATACATATATAATAATAATTTAATACATTACGCAATAATAATAATTTAATACATAAAATAGGTATATACATATTATTTTAATTTATTAGTAACATTAATGTAATAAAATAACAAGATATTGCTTGCATTTGGCAGCCTGGGAGGTGCTCGTCCATAAAGTTAAAGCACATCAAAATTTAAATGTGTCACATTTTCAGAACTTGAGATGTCATCACCATAGGGTATGCGAAAAGCTCTTCATCTCAGGTAAATGAGTGTTGTAATATACATTAATTTACTCTCTCAACAAACCTTTTATAATAATCGTACAGATGTATGTCACTTGTGAATCCAAAGGGCGTGGGGCTCTGTGGATATGCCTCCTACACCGTAGGAATTTGGTATGCCTGCAAACATTTTATAATAGGTCCATGCTAATGTGCGTCTATACTGTTTGAAAAGGGGCTAAATTAGTCAGAGTCTGTGCGATATGGCTGAGAGTTACATGTGCAATTGCTATACGTTCACTCAACTCTGTGAAGAGTACCGGCTAGAGATAGTGGAAAATACTTTTCTTTTGTACAATTAGTATTTTCACATATTAATTTCTGTGTGGCGGCATGTTTCCCACATTAGTAGAAATGTTCGATATAACAGGTCTGAGTAATGTATAACATGTGTGGCATGTAAATTTTATAACACGAATAAAAAATATCATAATTAGTTGGCCTATATTTAGCATTTGACCTATTTATTAGGATTAATTACATAAAACGGGTGAATATGGGACTGAATACTTATTTTCACCCGTTTTTTCATTAATCCTAATAGAAATGCTATAGGTCAACAAATTAGGTCATCAACAAACTTCATATATTCATCATAATATATAATAAATATAAAACAATAGTCAAACAATTGAGCCATAATGAATTAGGATGTGGATACACCTTTTTAAAGAATTAAACAGTTTGATTATGACCTTTGATGCCCGACTTTAATAAATGACCTTTTTAACATTTGGCCCACACAGTAACTAATAGAACTAATCTGTATTTTATTATAAAAATACACTATTAAATATTACTTTTAGGGGAAAACATTCAAGTAGATTACATACCCATGGGGTGGATGGTTCTGTAATTAGTAGGACATAGTAGGTAAATATATTAGGCAATGGATACAATATTATAACTGTGTCAATGATAAGAATATTTATTATTTAACATATTCCAGCATGAATAATAATCATTTCATAAAATACTGGTTGCATAATATTATACGAGATACACTGTATAAATGTTCATATTCACTCCATGTATTGTATGTCCAAGGAATTAATAACATTGTTTGAAAAGTTCTGCATAGCAATATTACATACATAACATAACATAACATAACATAACATAACATAACATAACATAACATAACATAACATAACATAACATAACATAACATAACATAACATAACATAACATAACATAACATAACATTGCGTTGCGTAAATCCAGCAGCACAGCAAGGTTCAACAATGGTTGTAAGTCCGATGTAGTTCAACAATGTTTGTAGTTGTAAAGGTATACCAACCTATATAATGCTGAGCATGTCATTACGCCAACAAAGAGTCTTACAGGTAAAAGAAAACCTGAAAATATTCACAATATGGTGATGAATGTCCAAGTCTTTCATGGTCGGGAACATGCTAAATTCTGTTTTAGTCTAGCATGATGGTATATAGCAACATTTTGGTAGCATTACATATAGCCAAGGCAGTGCAGCAAAGTTTGTAGTCCTACAGGTGTTGAAACATCTGCAACTCCGAGGCAAGGTCCCAATGGTCATGAAGTAAGCAGGCACAGTTGTATTATTTATGCATGTAGCTTTCAGTTGAACACCTGATGTGTAGTAGTAACCTGTAACCAGGCAGCGTTCATGAGGAGTCACAACAGAACAGAGACGGCAGAGAGAGGATCCACTCAAGCTTCACACAATATCCGTTTGATGTTTTGATAGCAACACTGATTGCCAATTCAGAACTTGTGACGAGCTGTCATGTTCACAACGTTGATCAGTGTAGTGTATCTTTGAGTGAAGTTGAAAGAGCTTCAACCATAATCTTCACATTACACCTGAAACTAAGAAATAACGAAGATAATGCAATGGATATTCAATAACAACACCTTTGCAACAAATGGTAAACACTTTCAATTACAGTTATATTCAAGCAATAATTTCACAAACCAAATTCCATCACCTTACAACAATGTCTAGATAAATGACAGATCAACCATGCATAACTATGTTAACAAGAATTTTAATTACTTCAAAAATTGCAGATGTTTTATTTATAATTATTTTCTTCGAATGAACAAATTACTTAATTAAGATATATATATATATATATATATATATATATATATATATATATTTTTATATATATATATATATATATATATATATATATATATATATATATATATATATAAATGACGTTCTAAAAATACCCTAACATAAACCAAAAACGACTAAACAGTAATTATATGTATACATATATTGTAATACAAGTGAACAATAACAGCAACAATACTCGATGATTGTGATGGAAATGGATTTAATTAACGCTGGGAAGCGCCTACTGACGCCGCGCTGATGGCTGTGCTGCACGCGAGCGGCAGGCATGATGCGACGTAGGCTGTTGGTAATATACGCACAGAACGCCAAAGGGTGGCAAAGTTCCCCATCGCACTGTGTCGCTGACCAAGCACGCACAATAATGCTACATATAACATATATATTTTAATATATCGTACTAGACTAGCTACCACCTTTCGTAGACTAGCTAGTAAGTGTTATGTGTTTATTTCGCAAATAAAGACAATATCAAACTTCACGTACCTGCACACAAAACTTAAGACAAAAGCGATCGAAGTCGACGTAACTACAAAATGGCTCCATATGTAAAAGGATTATCCATTGGTCGATTCCACCACCAGGAAGCGCTGTTTTCCAAATAATATGCAGCGTCAGAGCAAACGCGGGAAGACATCCTGGTCACAACTTTTGGAACGGAAATGACCGCGAGATTTCAATACGCCATCTAGCGGATTCTTATGTACCTACCAACGTATTTAGCAAAAACTGATGTTAAAACTTAATTATAATTCCGTGTTCGTCTTGTATTGTGAAGCAGAGCCACACTGTCCCACGGCATGGACCAAGGCACAGCTACAGCACAGGGCCACGCTAGGCACAGAGTTTCTAAATTAACTAAATCTACTAGCCTAGAATCTAGAGTTTACTCGTCTCGAGTTTTTCTAATTCTAGCCGGGACCTGGAAACAAAACAATCCAACAATCCAACATCAACGACCAAGTTTTCACCAAATTATTTTCAATAAATACATGTGTGTCCTGTTGATATCCTCTGATGTTCTGTTGTAGCGATCATATATATAAACAATTATTCTAAAATGTTAGACTTTGTTGTGTATTTACCCATTTAAGCGGCGCAAGCTTAAGACCCGCCTCTTCCTGTAAAAGTAATGTGCTATGAATCATGGGAAGGGACTAGCCCGTAGTTCGTCCAAAGCTCATAATATCCGAGCTGGGGCTCTTTTGTACACGCATTATGACACTAAGACTGCCGGTAAGAATAATCACGGAAATCATGCATTTTATTCGATTATTATAGTGGCCGTTATGCCCAGCCCCCATGGCCATCGGCGGCTAGTACTTGTGTTTGGTGATATTGACAAGAAATTAAGTCATCTTTCGCGCAGTGCAACCTGTTTTGGAGTAAATATATACATGCGTTATTAGTATGTGCATTTAGCCAACTTGTCAGATATAAGTGCGTATCGAACTATTGTGAAACCACAACGTACAGCAATTCAAATCACGTAAAAGACACCCACGGCTTAAAATCGTTCATACTATCTGCGCTACGTTAATCGCTATTTCTCTATGAGAATGTGGAAAACTCAATATTAAATTGGACAGTTAAAATGAAAAGGAATAGCACGAAATAGTTGTGACATGATTGTCGTAGTATGATGTAATATAAACTGAGCGGATGAATATAGTCTATAATCTATATTTTGTCAGCCTTTGCGTTTACGTAAATCTGCAATATCTGGAATATTGACTGTTTGCCCAATATTCCTTGCTATTGGATCTGAACAATACGTTTACAGTAAGAATGTGATACACACACACACACACACACACACACACACACACACACACACACACACACACACACACACACACACACACACACACACACACACACACACACACACACACACACACACACACACACACACACACACACACACACACACACACACACACACACACACACACACACACACACACACACACACACACACACACACACACACACACACACACACACACACACACACACACACACACACACACACACACACACACACACACACACACACACACACACACACACACACACACACACACACACACACACACACACACACACACACACACACACACACAACACACCCCACACACACACAAAACACACAACACACACACACACACACACACACACACACACACACACACACACACACACACACACACACACACACACACACACACACACACACACACACACACACACACACACACACACACACACACACACACACACACACACACACACACACACACACACACACACACACACACACACACACACACACACACACACACACACACACACACACACACACACACACACACACACACACACACACACACACACACACACACACACACACACACACACACACACACACACACACACACACACACACACACACACACACACACACACACACACACACACACACACACACACACACACACACACACACACACACACACACACACACACACACACACACACACACACACACACACACACACACACACACACACACACACACACACACACACACACACACACACACACACACACACACACACACACACACACACACACACACACACACACACACACACACACACACACACACACACACACACACACACACACACACACACACACACACACACACACACACACACACACACACACACACACACACACACACACACACACACACACACACACACACACACACACACACACACACACACACACACACACACACACACACACACACACACACACACACACATATATATGATCCACCGTATTGCCTTTGACTGTTTGCCCAATATTCCTTGCTATTGGATCTGAACAATGCGTTTACGATAAGAATTGATCCCGACAGTAAACGTAAAACCCCTGGATTAGATTTAAGATAAATCCTTGTTTATGAAATTATGCCGTACGCCGGATTACGCTATCCAAGCCTGAGGATAAGGCTTTAGCCCTAGACTCATTGACATCGACATTGCCACAGGACATTGGCAGTATTTATTGAAAGATTTATTTTGTGAACATTTTTACGTAACGTTTATACCATCTGGCGTGTTTATGTCATCACAAACATTTTCTAAGAGACAAACAGGGCGGACATAATGATTGAAGGCCTGTGATTTTATATATATATATATCTATAGGCCAAACTCGAACTTATGTCAGTAATGACTCGAAGTTATGTAAACAAGTGTCATGGATAACCCTTGCAGTGTTTGTTTTAAAAGGTGCTTTCTACTAATATGTGCACTATAATAAAAAAGCTTCACACAAAGTGCGAAGAAATGTATTACTTCTCTAACACTGCTTTGTACAGAGTGTATCTCTAATATCTCTCCATTTAATCAGTCTAGTAAAGTTTAAATTAATTATGTCACAATTGCAAATGGGTATTGATAACACTTTAATATATTTATATGAAAAACTGCAGAGATATTAACTCTGAACCAAGTTAAGTATAATAATAGTAAGTAACACTGTGTAACTGACACGGTGAATCCAGACGATAGATTCTGTTGAGCAACACTTGTCTACGGACAGTTTATATTATAACGAAGAACAAATGAAATATATATCTGATGGAATCTGTAACCAACTTGGTAAAACACTTATTTAACAAGCCGGTATTATACTAATTATACTGTAGTCTCATCTTGCAAGTTAAATCGAGCAACGAAATTAAATGAAAGTCAAAGTTCAGGAATAAAAGGATCATTTGAATAAATGAGTTTTCAGAAATCTTTCAAAGTGATGTAGAGAGTCATATTTGCGTACGTTGTGTCAAAGATCGTTCCTAGGTGAGGAGCAATATTATTATAAAACTAGAATTGTAAAAAATTCAATTTAAAAATACGATTTAGAAAAAACTTCTAAAACACTGAATGTATCAGCATAAAAGAACAACAAATGTGGAATTGTCTATGCACTCACGTTAAATTGGGCAATTCGATTTGTCATTAAAAAAACATAAGATCTTCAGTAATGCATACATACAATGAATTCTTGTTTCGATTTTATGTTATTATATATATTACATATATAATGATGTTTTTGGTAGTAGCATAGCTCTTTAATATAGTGATTTATTGTGAATATATTTTACATGTAAACTTGTTTGTTACGGGTTATGCTATTTATAAGTTTATAGCTTCTTGCATTTCCCTCCAACATGTTCTTGTTGTTTAGTCTTTTACATTATGCTTTCTTTGTTCCACGTTAATTATTGGTGTTGTTTACTGTGTACATTTTATACTCTTTTTAGAAAATGTACATAGTCAATAGTGATTATATTGATTATCATGTTGACGATGTTAACTAAATACAAATTAAATCATATAGAACGGCGTTCTGTCCACCCTAAGCCTAGGGTGGGCAGTAACCGTAACTATTTCTACCGTAACTGTCAGTCCTTCTGACCACTCGCCATCTACTACTACATTCTGTTTTCTCTCCGATAGGCAGATTTTCAAAAGCTAATGGCAATAGCAAGTAGAGTTCATTGAACCCCACCACACAATTCATATTCAGTTGGTGTGAGATGTCAGGCTACATAAACTTCTGAAGTGAAGGGAAGTCTGAAGAATATTTCTACACTTGGTGTACAGTTGAATTGCACATTTGTAATGTGTTACAGCCAAGTGTATAGTATAATTATGACACGTAATGGAAGCCATGGTACATTAAGCTTCCATTAGATGTTTTCAGTTACACTAATAATTATTAATAATAATTATAATATAATTATGATTTAACGTTTGTGGTTATCATATTGAATTGGTAAAATTATATTGCGTTGTAGCTGAAAGAAATTATATATGCATAGCTAAGTTACAAGTTGCTATTGTAGGTCCGCAGAGCTTTATGCAGGATAACATTTTTGCCAGACACACTTTTTGTGACCTGAAATAAACAACAAACACACGTGTGACACTCATTGTTAAGACACAACTGACAATAGATATGATATTTGAAGATTTGCTCTAATTTGTACCCGTCCACCACCCTAAATAATATTTCTACCCGTCCACAACGGGTTTTACCCTTGCAAATGCCGGGTGGACGGGTTTCTGCATAAACCTGTGGAGTTGCTACCTACACATACTTAAAGTGAGGGGAAGGACATTTAGTGTTGGTGGTAGAGCCATGGTCATTAAGAAAACTGTGTTTTCTAGCTCTACCCCGTACAGAAGAATAAGTCATGTGTTCATCCGATTAGCTAAGCTCGAATTCATCCAGTATCCTAGGAGATTACCAACAGTACTCCGTTTGAAAGTTTGGAATCTTCTAGATAGAAACAAACATTGTTCCGTTTCACCATGTGCACGCACGGTGGTTGTATTAAATATTTTAACTGATCGACAAGGAAAAACGCGAACTTATCAATACTTTATGTGGATGGTTACATATTGGTAATATAAGAGACATTTTGATTGCATTTCAAAATTAGTTTTCAGATAATCTGACCCATCACATGTAGATTATTTAGAAAAGGGATGAATTTATTTATACATACATTCAGTACTAAAGGGAAATTCCTATTTAGCACGGTATTCATGCAATCGTTATTGCTCAAAACACTTTACTTCCTGACAGACCTCTTAAATTGAACATTATCTTGTCTTTTATGGGAAACATCCAGCCATGCTACAATTAATGCGCAAAGACTATCCGTACACAAACACGCACTCCGGTTCACTGAGTGAACCGTGGTTCACTGAGTGAAGCGGTGTGATGTAGAGTTAACACAATTGCTCAAAGTTTGACATGGCAGCACGTGACTCGAGTCCGGATTCTCACAGTCGATAGTCTAAAGTTTTAGCCGTTGCACCACTGCGATACCATTAGCACATTCTTGCATAGAAAATAATGGGTACTAAATATTGGCTCCAGTTTTGTTTAAGTATGCTTCTTGGGAGATAATTTATCGGAAAATGTTATATCGAGTGCATCAGTATCGTGATAACACATGTTTATTGAGTGAATCTTTTATTCATGAATGTTTCATCATCAAACATGGCAGTATTTATTATATAAAATGCACATACATTATACATAAACCCTACTTTTATATCAACAAAATAACACAATATTTAATGGATAAAATATGGATTAAGCCTACAGTACCCCTGCAACACAACATATTCTCATGTAGATCAAATAAACAAATAGTATTTTTATTATTCAAGGTGCCAATAACCCCCTTAATTTTCTCCCGAATTTGACACAAAATTTTAATTTTGTTCTGACCTTATATTTGGGTTACAGATTAGCATTTGTAATCAATGTCAGTATAAAGACAATTGTTAACACATAGCTCTTACCACTAGAATTTGCAACACCAGGTAAGGCATATTTATGTAATTAGACATGCCATTCAAATACACCATATATGGATCCTGTATTTTGTTCTAAAATAAATACCATTCACAAACATCTATGAACAATAACAAGAACAAGATGTTTATTTTATGACCACAAAATAAGTACATTAATTCAATAATCATAAGGTGAAACATAAACAAAACGTCATACATCAGTAATTTAAAAAGGTGAAACAAACAAAACGTCATACATCAGTAATTTAAAACTCCTGTTATGACTGGAAAGTCGCTGTCACAGGAGCCACTAGTAGTAATTATACATTTAGTTAACCTCTCAATATATGTATGAATAGTAATTTTTTCTTCAATACGATTTGTTTTCTCTTAATAGTTTATTCTATCTCTGATGCATGTGTACATGCTTCTTTGTAGTATAAGTAAGTAGAAATAATTAAGTAACAATAACAAATACATATAACATTTCATTGCATCTATCCATATATGTGCATATTAAAGTTCTAATTAATGTATTAAACTGACATATGTAACAATATGAAAATATTGTTAAATGAAAAGTGTAATAATAATTCTAGATATCACACAATTAAGAAAACCAGACACATTATTGATATGAATACTCAAAGATTGGCCTACTGCACAATCAGATGTCAGTACACAAACATAAGTAATTAATATTTGAAAAATCTGAAACCATGGTGGTCATATATATTTTGTTTTGGGACAGACCATTTTTGTGTTCCTTGTTCAAACTGCAGGAAGGTATGAAGGAATGAATGAAGATTTATTTTTGGAATCGGTACAAAGCACATATGCAAACAGTATGTTTAAACTAAAAATGTAACAATCAGTTATATAATGTACCAATCCGGGCAGACAGCGGATCCTATTAAGGCTGCTACCAGTTGGTATATATAATAAGTATTATTATGAAACCATTTCTCATAAATTAAACTGGTCGCTGCCAACCCTACCATAGCTGTATAAACAATAATGTTATAATAGTAATTTCACGTGTAACACATACTTATAGTTTTTTTAATAACTGACCAGGTATGTAAAACGTAACAATAATATTCAATAATAAATGTTCAATTAACATGTATAGCAAACGTATAGTAATACTAACTACCGACAATGACAAGGATATAATTACATACGTATATGAACAGGTATTTTATATTGAATAAGCTTCAGCTAGCTCTTCATACCCTTTTACAACAATTGCTTTTAGTTATACTGCAAAACATTTTATGTTTATTTTGCTCTATGGTAAACGGAATTTTATTCAATACCAATGGACCTAAAACAACTTAAGAAGATTTTACTGTTAGAGAAGTAAAAGGACGTATGTGTGAGGTTTGTCTAGTTTCGTGAATGTGTAACTAAAGATATCGGATAAATAATGAGGTAGACTCCTGTGAACATCATTATACATACATTTTCCAATTTCCGGTTCGTATACATCATTCCATTAAATTAATTTTAAGCACGTAAAGAGGAGGTGAGAATGTTCCAATAATTTCTTTTGAATATGGAACGAACAATTTTTCTTTGGATAATAAATAATGTTGTCAAGTACGTTTTATATGTAGACCCCCACAAGATGATTCCATATGTCAAGTAACGGTAAAGTCAAGTGTAATAAATTGTTTTAAGGGCGGACACAGGAAGGTGGCAGTTAATTTTATTGATTACATAAAAAGCGCTGGTTAATTTATTTTGGCATTTGTTTATGTGTTCGTACCAATCAAGTTTTTCATCAATATGAAGACCTAGACATTGTACACACTTCATACGCTCGATCATTGTATCATACATTGTTAAAATATAAGTTCTTCATTCTCATGAGGAGTGGATCCACAGAATAACACGCATTTCGTTTTGGAAATATTTAGAGGTAATTTATATGCACGAAACGAGTCAGCTAATACTTGAAGTTACTTGTTCATATCTTCGTATATATTATTAACTTGTTTTCCAGTCTTGTATATACTTGTGTCATCAGCAAATAGTATAGTTTTACAATGCTTTACACAAAACAGGAGATCATTTATGTATATTATAAACAGGAGGGGACCAAGTATAGACCCCTGCGGGACGCCGTATGCGATGTCCCGTTGAAGCGAATCACTATTATTATACTTAACATATTGTTTCCGATTTGAGAGACAACTTTTAAACCATTTGAGAGGAGTCCCCATTATTCCATAAAATTCAACTTTTTATATAATAAGTTTTGGTGATCAATTGTATCGAATGTTTTACTTAAATCCAAGAAAACACTAAGGACCGAGTCTTTATTTTCCAAATCTTTTATAATATCACTAGTAAGTGCGGTTATAGCATTTATTGTTGAATGTTATTAGTTTGAATGATATGAAAAGTCCTTTTATATACAACTTTTCCCAAGATTGTTTTTTGGATTGAGGTATTGCAGTGACGTAGTTTGGACCAACATTTGTAAAGAAATTACAAAATGCATTATTTATGTTTGAAATGTAAAGAAATGCCAGATTTATCGTTGTTTTTCCAATTTCTTTGTTTTGTAAATTCCATGTTTTTAGAGTAATTCTTGAATGTGTTCGAGTGGGTTCTGAGTCCATTTTTGTACACCTTGTATACAAATGACTGTCTTAGTGTTGATTCATCTACCCAATTGATGAGGTTTTCTGATGATACAGCCATGCTCGCTCTTTTGAATGATTTTGCCTCATACCAGTCATATCTTTCTTCAGTGGTACGTTTCTCTAGTTGGTGCAGTAACAATTTTCTGCATCTGAATGTTTCCAAAACGAAAGAAATGTGCATCGACTTCCGTCGTAATAGAACTGTCATTAGTCCTATTGTCATCAACGGTGAACCTGTGGAACAGGTTGATTCATTCAAATACCTCGGTGTTATATTATATGAAAAATTGTCATTTACAGAGCATGTTACAGCCGTGCAAAAGAAGTCTCAGCAGCGACTGCACGTTCTTCGAAAGTTACGAGCTTTCTATGTTGATCCACTACTTCTTCTACGCCTTTACCGTAGCATAATTGAGCCTCTCTTAACCTACTGCAGCATTTGTTACTACCCTGCTTTTTCTGTGAAAAACCGTAACAGGCTTCTGAAAATCTCACATGTTTCTGCCAAGATCATTGGTTTACCTACACCAAAGCTCTCCGAAATAATCGACCATGCAATTTTGAAGAAAGCTCGAGCTGTCGCTACTGAGTCTGATCACCCGCTCTCTACGTTCTTCCATGTACTTCCGTCTCAAAGGAGATACCGTTGTATAAAATGTAAAACATGTCGCTATAGCAGGAGTTTTGTGCCGGTGGCCTTTAGAATGTTGAATGCTAAATGAGTCATATTGATGTCACCCGGTTGAATTGTTCTTGTAGTGTATACATCTGGAAATTCATTTGCATTTTATTGAGAACATCCCATATATTTTAGATGTGATCATGAGTTGTAAAATGCACATCCTTTTAAGGACAATAAAGTAAAGTGAAGTGAAAGTGAGTGATTAGCATAGTAGGTTGTTTTTGCAATTTGTTTTAACTTATTATAGATAATTCTATATTTAGCATAACGGATGTGAGCAGGATGTGTTTTAGGTTTGCTAATATATTTCCGATACAGTTTATTTGAGGTTAAAGATGATTTCATTAGTCATGTACTCATCCAAACATTCCGAATGACATATTTCGATTTAATTTTGACCGTTTTCTCTGGTGCTTATGATACAATGGTATAATTTAAATGTTCAATAAAGTTTTTAAACGCATTATTTATGTCTAATTGAAGAAGATATGTCCAATTAATTTGCTGGAGTGCAGATTTTATGTGTCGAATCGACACGTTAGATAAAGGTCTACGTTTGAATATGAATGGCTCATTGCGTATTTTTGAGGTTTTCCGCTTTCCGATAAGACAGAATATAGATAAATGGTCAGACATATCGCTGAATAGTATACCAGAGTGAACAAATTGGGTTGTGTGCCGTAAATATATGTTATCAATGAGGGTAACATAAGTATGGGTGATACGCGTAATCGTGGGAATTTTATTTACGGCTAAGTATAGATGTAAAAGGTCAGTTGAAAGTGTATAAGAGTAAATTTTTAGATAGTCGAAATGTTTATCAGTGCCTATTATAATTTGACTGTTTGAGCTTTCCGTTTTATGTAATATTGCCTCCTACCGGTGAATAGACACAAATTTATTAACATTTGTATTAGGAATCCGGTATATTTCACCTACGATTGAAGTTTGACCATTATTAATAGATTCAATGAATATGGATTCAAATTCACTTTCTATGAAAATACTACGTTTTCTCGATGATTATACTGAATATTATCACGGATATATATCGCGACACCACCTTTAGGTTTAATCTTTCTATTTTATATAAATAAAGTTATAATTGGGCAGCTTGAAAAGATGCGCATTATCATCATTTACAAAGGTTTCACATAACAAAATATAGTCATGTTTGAAGTTGATAAAATTTTGATGAGAGACCTTGTATGTTTAGGTGGAGCACTTTACACTGAACATTAGTATGACTAAATTTGTCAGGAAGGATATCATTTATATCTGCTAAATTAAAAGGGTTCGTTTCTACATTTGTATATTGGATATTTCTCACGTACAAGTACCTGAGATCTAGCTCAGTATAATTACTTAATATTTCATCCATACTTTCTTGACAATAAATAGCTTACAATACATTGTTAGGTCGTAGACAAGCGATGTCATTGTATAAAGAATAAAGCTATACGACAAGAAAAAGATCGTTGAATAAATGAACATAATTATCATTATAATAGTTGAGACATTGAATACAAATTCATAATGGTCAAACACAGTGATTTTAAGATAATTAGATATGGATGGACACGTGGCTATGCAAAACAGCTTGGCCAAAAATACAAAACGAAACGAAACATGTGGCTGACTATAATGTAGATAACTGGCTCTGTGGTCAAACCAAAAACGACAGTTGGACTAGCAAACAGTTAATAATAATCTCCAACCAATGGACAGAGTGTAACAGGTATACAGATTGCACTCTGTTGGATAGTGACTATTTATACCTATACATGTTCGTCTTTACAGTTACTTATACAGTAGTTATATATGTACGTACTCATTTTATATACATACATACATACATACATACATACATACATACATACATACATACGTACATACATACATACATACATACATACATACATACATGCATACACATATAGTGGTATGGTGTGAAATTATATTCGATATTAGGGATGTAACATAATAATGTTCGTCGTCGTTATAATGATGCATCTATCACGTGTGTCGTGTGACATAAATTGTTTATGGTACACATAGCACATAACATTGCTTATGTGACAACCTACATGTGTGAAACACACATCAGCGTGTGTATTCCAGTTAATCAGTGTGTAACCAGTTAATACATTTTAAGTTCCTGAGGTGAATTGATTAATTTGAATAAATTGTTGTTGTCTTTAATGACAACCTGGCTGTTGTATGTCCAGCAATCCGCTATCTTCTTTGAAGCTCGTAGTTTTCTTGTTTCGTAAGCCATCAACGATCGTCGCTTGGTGAGGTCTTCGTTGATGTAGACGCGTTGTGCCGGCTCTTTCGTGTTATTGAAGGTCTTTAGTTGTCCCCGCGCATTGTATATAGAGTCGCGTAGTTTTTCCGACTTGAAACGTACGATCATTAACCTGGGACGTGTGAGATCTGTCTGGCGCCCCGTCGATGGCGGCGCTCGATGTCTACGTCGTTCAGCGGTGGGCGCAGTAGCATCGTGCTGTTGATGACTTCCAGCACTTTGGCGCAATCGTCTTCGCCCGTGCCCGACTCTACAACCCCCTGAATGCGCAAATTTGCACGGCGCCCATACTGCTCGGTAGCATCTACGCTTGCCCCAAGCATACTGACCCTATCGTTCACTTCACCAATTACTCTGTCTTTTTCATCAACTACACTGACTTGAGTGATCTCCGCTCTAAGTTCCTTTATGTATGTCATTAGGTCGTCGGGATACGTGTAGGGTGCCGTGGCGCCAAAACAATTCCAACAGTACCCCACCCCCTCTTCCGATATATATCCTGAGTGAGACGAGCGGATTCAGTGAGACGAGAAGCGTGCTGCGGCGATAAACAACGGAGACGACGGAGTGGTGCCGAAGCTCCCGCAGTTCGTAGCCCTCCCAAATGAATTTAGTTCCCGTATCATTGTCCCTTCAGACTGTTCTGCAGGTAAACGTTCATCTTGCTGTTGTAGCAAGTCCACTTGTAATTTATATCTCTTATGTTTCAAGCTGCAATAGTTATCTATTGCCAACAATGTGTTTCTCTGAATATACGTACACAATATGTTTTATATTACGTATATATATATATATATATATAATGGGCTTTATTCAAACACTGGTCTCCATGGTACAACTGTGATCAATTTAGTTTACATAGTCTTCTATAAAACAATATCAGTAATATATATATATATATATATATATATATATATATATATATATATATATATACAAATAAAATGTAATTTCCATCACAACTAATTATTATTTCACGTGTAAATACAAGCTAAACTATATATATAGTTTTAAACATGAGATTAAATATAATATACTACAGTGATACTGGATAGATAGATAGATACTGCCTAGTAGTTATGACTAATTTAAAGTATCTATTTGATGTACAAACATCACCATAAAACACATGTTGAGGGCAGTTAAGCACTATTTAAGTTGTATTCAGGTGGAACATTTAACAGCCTGTTTGTGATAGCCTTTTAAACCTGCCTAATTTGTATTTAAATATTGAGTCATTCACGTGAGCACGTGATGAATACCTCTCAAATGCAGGATTTCTATTACTGGCAAAATAGTAATTTCCTTGAAACAAGAAGAACATTAAAAATGTGTTGCCCGCAATCTGAAGAGGCTGATGTTAAGATAAACATATATTGATGACTTTAATCTCACACACATCCCTTTCAGGTCAGAAACGTCTATAAGAGTAATTATAGAGGTTTCTTAATTAAAGGGCATAATCGTTTGTTTGTAAAATTATGCCAGGTAGTCCTTAATAAAATGCCTATATGTTGCTCTCAGGAGACACAGTGCTAATAACTATTACAATCTTCTAGTAAAGCCCAACCTAACTCTGCCAACCTGGAAACGAATATACTTGGGTGCACTTTGGAGCTAGACTAAAGAACAAAGAGGATATTGACCTATGGTCACTGTCAGCACTAATTCATTATCTAAGCAAGGGCCATGAGGACACCTAGTGCCAAACGTTTTCTTCAGCAATTAGGACTGTTAGATGAATAACATATTGACTACTATGACCGCCAAAATCCAAGACAGTGTCTCTTTAAGCGTGACTACATTTGCAAAGTATAATATGCGCCTTTTGGTAAGTTATTTGAGTGGAGTCTATTTTCTATATTTTATACTTAATTTTGATAATTCAATATTTCATTATCATCCCATGCGTATGTATATTGCGCATTAGGTTTGGCCGCCACATTGTGGCCGAAAAGAAGGTGCAGTCATCGTATACAATCTCAGTTTTCTGTGTCCAGAAATGTGTCGAATACGCAATATTTGTAAAACATTAAATAGGCCTATACATGGGACTGATAATGGTGAATGGCTGAATTACCGCAGCGAAATATAAAATTTAGCAGGTTTTTCAGCAAATATACCGTAATGACAGCCAAATTGGGTCCGGATAGTACACAAATTCCTCCTTGACACACACATACTGGTATAATCATACTCTCATTATTTTATTACAGTGCATATTGAAAGTCACCCTTTCGGCTGTTAACACATATTTTTAAAGGGCTTAAAACATTGTGTTACATGGTGAAACATTTCGATAGGTTAGTAAGTGTAAATGTCTTGGGCATATTATCGCAAACTGATCTCAGTGGCAATGATGACACAGTGGTAGGGAAATTAACCGATTCAATTGGCCCGTGCCCGAGGATGTCCATGACACTGCCCTGTAGGACATCTTCATGTTTGATATCCCTGCAACGCACACCATCGGAGGAGGGAAGCGTATTCAGTACACTCTGGCCGATTGTCTTCGCAATGAAATCGTTGTTTCTCACCACCTTTTCCTGACGGGTTAGACTTGGGACTAGTATTCATATGAACTCCTAACACATGCGTGCTTGTGCTAGATACACTAGAGACACTAAATTCAGGAAGCGACATTGCGATTTTTTTTAAGAATTTTTTATTTGGTTTATTTGGGTTATGAAACCAGCCACATACAGAACAAATAAGTCACGTACAGAACGATGTGTTCTGGACTATCACAATGTTAAAAACAAGAATATTTGACGATAATGTGCCACTGGTGAATATATTGCAGTGTGTAATTAATATGAATGTTCCATGGTAATTATGTAATTATTGTAATTTTATGATGTTACATAAAGGGGTTGCATCTACGGGTTAGGTTACGCAACTGAAATCAATATTATTGATTACACCAACATATACACGTCATCTTGTCATTTCACAGTATATGTCCATCTAAAACGAATACCAAGTGTTAGGAAATGTTGTAACCATGATACAAAACGCAATAAATATTAATGAAAACTATGTTTTAAATGCGTCACGTACAGAACGAAAACATGTAGTCTTAGTAATTATAACAACTATAATTGGAAGGTGAGGATGTGATGTATACATGAAACATACTATAAACAAAAATAAAACTTGCTATGAGAAAAACTCGCCAAAATTGAAGCATACTCCTAGTCCGCAGAAATCGCAAACGTTCATTACAATATATGTTCCAGATTTCACATTAAGTAAACCATTTGAATAAACCTATAACTATCTATATTGTAACGTTTTTCAGCAGACACGTTTCGTACGTGACGATTTTGTTGAGGTACCAATTTACAAAATAAATGTAGCAACTTGTTGGTTGTTTGAAATTTCAGGTGTCAAAACATGTTCCCATAACGTAAAAGATTAAAATGAAAGACAAATAAGTTATGTTTTTAAGCTTTGATTGGGATAAATTGATCCGAAGTCAATTTAATCCATATATTCTGAATGTAATAGTTACGGTATCATGGTGGTATAGAGGGACTGATCTGAAGAGAAATAACTATGAGGATTGGACGGCCAGTTCATCAAGGCGTGGGTGGCTCCATAGTAATGAATCCTAAGCTCTGAGAAGGGATTAAATCAACGTCGCTTTCTTGCTGTGAAGACTGTGATGATCCCTGCGTGTTCGATGTAGCATTGAAATATATCTCATCCATACTGCTCTGGTTGATAGAATAATCTTCGACGAGTTTCGCCGATTTCGCCTTTTCCAATTGAAGGAATATATTACACCAATCGGTGGAGTCGCTCGGCACGCTGTAGGTAATGTGGAGATGGTGTTCATTTACAAGTCTGAATCCTGGCAAATCGGTTGCGATCAGTTGCTTCAGAGTTTCCATGACAACCGGGTTTTCGTCGTACGCCCTCAGTCTTAGGACAGAGCCGGCGCAGTACTTGGTTTTGAGATGTTGCGGAGTTCCGAGACATCTAAATGAGCCATCGATCATGATGGCCAGACGGGTACACAGCGCTACGCATTCCGCCATGCTGAAAGGCACCAACAGCAAATAATATATACGCGAAAGTTCTCGTTCACGTATTTGATAGTACCGGTATTCGGTTTAGATGATTAGTCAATCAACATGTTTTTTCTAACATTATGAACATTATATTAAAGCTAAGAGCATGCAATAAGATCGGCTTAATATGCCCAAAACACCATGCAGCAGCCACACGTACACACACACACACACACACGCGCGCGCGCACACACACACACACAAACACACACATGCATGCACGCATACGCACTCGTGTACATAGTCGCACACATGCACAGTCGCACGCTCACACACACACGCACACACACTCACACACTCACACAAACGCTGTGAACTATTTTGATTTGGGAGTATGACACGTAAGTTGTTTGGTGAGTATACTCACAAGAAGACATAATTAACTTCTATAATGATGTCGATGAGAATTTAGGGAAACCAAACCACTACACTACACCACTTCAATGGGTAAATAGGGAAATGATCAAACCCTATGGAAACCGGAACGGGCAAATTTGGGCTCGAATTGAGAAACAAAAGAGGCGACACCTTGGTAGAATGGGCAACATGAAGCAATTACAAAATCATGAATACAATATTATAGAATTAAGCAGGGAGGAAATGGACGTGGAAAAACCCAAACGGTGCAACGAAGAACGAAATTGACTACATGCTAACAAACAGGCCACACATTGTCACAATTGTAACAGTAATCAACCAATTCAACTTGAACCCAGTGGCTGGACGTAAAAGTGGAAAGGAAACAAATGTATGGCCAACAGGCCTCCAACTACATATACTACACAAATAGGATAAAAGAAGATCAAATAGCAACACGAATTGAGAAAGCGTTTCGGGACACTATAAGAACTACACAACATCGAACCATCACGTATATATTCCATAAAAATGGGCCAAGAGTAGCTAAGACAATCAACTAGCACCTGAGATGGAGGATGTCGTTTCCAAACACGAATCCTAATGACGAAACGACGATAAATGGTGGAACACGGCGACGATAAACAACGAATAGAGTAAGCAGAAATATGCAAGACTATCGAAAAGAAAGCAAGAGAGGACATCAGGAAATATAACCAAGAGGTCACACGACAAACGATCACTGCATCAAAGAGCCTGTGGATAGTCAGAAGAACGCAGAAGCTAGGCCAAGAGAGGCTGATCGCACTCCTATACAAGCAGAGTAGTGAAATCCAGTGAACATTGTACCATAACCCACACTGCCCGAAATGAGGTATCAGAGATAACATCATGGGATATGAAAGCAGCAGTACGAGATATGAATAGATGGGACAGCAACAGGCAACGACCATATAAACATCGATAAATTTAAAGCAGAGAAGATACCATCTCGAAGGCACTTGCTAAGATGTACACTATACGCTTATCAGAAAGACGAATAGCCACAGTTGTAATAATCTTCAAGAAGGGAAATAAAAAGACCTAAAAACATTACAGACCGATTTGTCTACTATCAAAAGTCTATAATGTACTCATGGAAGTACTAATGAAAAGGCTAGAGAAGAAACTCGATGACAACCAGCCACGAGAGAATGCTGGATTCCGAAGAAGAAACTCAATGACAGACCACATCCACTTCGAAAACCAAGTGAAGAAGTGCAGATAATCTTAGATCCAACTGTGCATGGCAATCGTCGACTACGAGAAAACCTTCGAGTCAATGCAAACTCAAGCAGTACTGACCTCGCTTTAAGAACATGGGTACATCGAACTTGAAAGAAATCTACACCAACAGTTCGGTGGCAGTCCAAATACACAAAGAGATGATGGCAGCGATAGATACAATACCCTTCATGTCTTCCAAGAAAATATCAAAACGTGAGAACCATGTTCGAAGCAAACAAAGCAGCCCAAATAGCAAGGGAACGACGGGCCTACAACATGACAATATTAGGGCTATGTGAAACGAGGTGGACACAGTCGGGGCAAGTCAGACTGAATACGGGAGAAATTATATTGTACTCGGGGCATGAAGAGGAAGACGCACATCACACAGAAGGCGTGGCCTTCATGCTGTCACACGAGGCACAGAATGCTATCATTAGCTGGGAAGCGGCGGGACCAAGGATCATCTATGCCTCGTTAAAAACAAAGAAAGAAAACATCAAGCTCAACATCATTCAGTGCTACGCACCCACAAACGACAAGGATGAGGAAACAAAGGAGGACTTTTACAACAAACTGCAAACATTGTGTGACAAACTGAAGGAGAAGGACCTGACAATACTCATGGGAGATTTGAACGCCAAAATCGGATCAGACAACAGCGGGTACGAAGAAGTCATGGGCAGACAGGGACTTGGCAAAATGAATGAAAATGGCAAGATGTTGGCTGACTTTTGTGCATTTAACAACATGATCATCGGAGGCAGCGTGTTCCCGCATCGGAGGATTCATAAGGCAACCTGGCTATCACCAGACCACAGAACAGAAAATCAAATAGACCATATCTGCATAGGGCGGAAGTTCAGAAGATCAATGCAGGATGTGAGAGTGCAGAGAGGGGCAGATGCAGCCTCAGACCACCATCTAGTGCTGGCCAGAATGAAGATGAAGCTAAAGAAGAGAGAAGTCAAGAAGAGCACAGAACGCAGTACAATGTGGACTTCCTAAAGGACAGGCTGACAACAGAGACCTTCCGACTTACAGTCAGAAACAAATATGAAGCCCTACAAGATCTTCTTGACGAAGGAAACATGGACCTAGACAACACAATGGCAACAGATCAAGGAGATGTGGACCAGCACATGCAGCGAAGTTCTGGGAAAGAAGAAATACCAACAAAAAGACTGGATTTCTGCAGACACTCTCAACAAAGTGCAAGAAGTGAGGAAGGAAAAGAAAGGTGCAATTAACAACAGCCGAACGAGAGCAGCAAAAGCAACACCACAGGAAGAGTACACAGAGACAAACAGAGCAGTCAAGAACAGCGTAAAAACAGACAAGGCAAACTTCATTGAAGACCTAGCCAAGGAAGCAGAGGATGCATCAGCCCAAGGAAACATGAAACAACTGTATGAAATAACAAGAAAATTAGCAGGAAAGTACAAGCGTACAGACAGACCTATCAAAGATAAGAATGGCAATGTACTTACCAGTGATGAAGACCAGTTGAAGAGATGGAGGGAACATCTTGAAGAACTGCTAAACCAGCCACCACCCCAGAACCCCCAGACATCACACCAGCTGAAGAAGTACTCCAGATAAACTGCGAAAGACCAAGTAAGGCAGAGATTGAGAAAAAGCCATTCATCACATGAAGAGAGGGAAAGCTTCAGGCCCAGACAAAATTCCTGCCGAGGCAATCAAGGCTGACACAGCGACCTCCACAGAGATACCGCATGATCTATTGGGGAAGATATGGGAGCAAGAAGAAATACCAACTGAATGGAAAGAAGGGTACCTCGTGAAGCTCCCAAAGAAAGGAGATATGCAAGATTTAAGAACTACAGAGGGATAATGCTCCTATCAATACCCGGAAAGGTCCTCAACAGAGTCATCTTGGACAGACTGAAGACAGGGGTGGATGCCAAGCTCAGAGACCACCAAGCTGGCTTCCGCAAAGACAGATCATGCACCGACCAAATAGCAACACTGCGAATCATTGTTGAACAATCCATAGAATGGGACTCATCCCTGTACATAAACTTTGTAGACTACGAGAAGGCATTTGATAGCCTCGACAGAGATACACTGTGGAAGCTTCTACAGCACTACGGGATACCGAATAAACTTATATCTCTGATAAGAAATAGTTACGAGGATATGGCATGCAGGGTCATTCATGCAGGACAACTTACAGACTCCTTCATGGTGAAGACAGGAGTGAGGCAAGGATGTCTTCTGTCACCATTCTTATTCTTGCTCGCCATAGACTGGATCATGAAAAAGACTACAAAATATAGAAGAAATGGGATCCAGTGGACACCTTGGAGCCAGTTGGAGGACCTGGACTTTGTGGATGACCTCGCTCTCCTCTCACACAGCCATCAACAAATGCAGGAAAAAACAGAGCTACTAAACACAGTGTCAACACAGCTAGGACTCAACATCAACAGAAGCAAGACAAGGATTATGAAAGCCAACACAAAGAACAACAACCCCATTACAATGAACGGAGAGCCACTGGAAGAGACAGACTCATTCACATACCTGGGCAGTACAATCAACAAACATGGAGGCACAGCAGAAGACGTCAAAGCAAGGATACAGAAAGCAAGAGTTGCATTCATCATGTTGAGAAAAATTTGGAGAGCAAAACAAATCAAAACTAACACCAAACTGAGAATATTCAATTCAAATGTCCAGGCAGTTTTACTCTATGGATCGGAGACATGCGAAGTACACAGAAGACACTAAAAAGAATACAGACCTTCATCAACAAATGCCTGCGTATAATCCTACACCTGAAGTGAACAGACAAGATATCCAACACTACACTCTGGAAAATGACCAAGCAACTACCCATAGAAAATGAAATAAAGAAGAGAAAATGGAGGTGGATAGGACATACACTCAGGAAACCACTAAACACCATCACCCGTCAAGCCATCACATGGAACCCCCCAGGGAAGAGACGAAGAGGTAGGCCACGAAACACCTGGCAGAGACACGGAAAAAGAAACGAAGGAGATGGGATACACCAGGAAAGAAATGGAGAAGATGGCCACGGACAGAAAACGGTGGCGTTCCTTAGTCGATGGCCTATGCTCCCAGCGAGCAAACAGGTATAAGTAAGTAAGTAAGTAAGTAGTCTATTAATTAATAGACAGTTAACATTATATTGTAGTTGAGCTAATTAAAACTAAATAAAAGTATAAAAGGATGACAAAGGTAGGATACTACACAGTAAAAGCATCTTGAAATAAAAGTCTTAAGATGTGTTTAAACGTGTTCATGCACTCAGTGGAATTCATGCCATCAGACAGTACGTTGGTCCTTAACGATACGGTGGCCCTGCACTATATTAAAATAAGGAACATGAAATAAGGTTTATTACACACACAAACACCACACACTGACACACTGACATGCACGCACACACGCACACACGCACACGCACACACGCACGCACATACGCAAGCACACATATGTGTGTGTATTAGCCTACTTGTGAGACGTGATGAAGATGGTCCGGCCAGCGATGCCGTGTTTCGACAAGAATGTCCACATATGTCGCCTGGACAGTGGATCAACTCCCCTGGTCGGTTCGTCCAGCAGGATGACAGACGGATCTCCAATGACCGCGACTGCAGCGTCCAGCCGCCGAGAGTAACCGACACTGACGGGTGAACAGCAGTCATTAGCACTATTTGGAACAGCTGAGTGAGACTGAGTTACCACCAACACGTGCAGCGACCTCCCGATACAGTCAAGTTGCACTAAGATCAGTTGCGAGTTTAATTTGCCTGATCTGTCCTGCTGTGTTTTGCATGTGGGCTTCATAGTGTAGATAGACATACTGCTAGCGCTATTTACTCGAACACATTTCATTCTTTTAGGCGTCTCATTGTTAACCCATTCAGTATCATAATCGTGACATTCATATATATTCAATAGTAAATTACCTCAAATGTTCTACCAGCTTGTTGGCGCAGTCTTCCATCTTGATCTCCCGCAGTAGTCTGTTCACTTCCACTCTGATGTTTTCCTCTGTGATACCGGCGATCCGTGCATACATCACCAGCGTCTCTCTACAGGTCAGGAAGTCAAGCAGTGCACTACGCTCACCACAATAACCGATGTTTTGGTGTACCTAAAACGACGAAAAGTAACACATTTGCATAAGTATATTCATGGAATGACATTACGAGTAAATACGGAAAGGAATGTTCGGTTAGCATACATGCAGCTGTTATCAACAAGTGGAAAAAACGCCATAATTTATTGAGAGGGAAACATCACAATAATAATATTAACTACCATTAGACACAGTGTCTAGTAAGACCGAAATAAGTAATCTCTCTAGAGTGTTTACACATTAAAACACCTCTCCAGTGTTTTGGCCAGTTGTTTTGGAAATGATTCTGAAGTTTATTTGAAATAAAATATTATATAGGTTATGTTACTGCAGAATAGCGCCAGTAACACACATAATGAAATACGGTAATAGCTAAAGTAATCAGTTAATTATTTAGTATGTATAACTAAATTAAAAAATAAACTATTCTTAAGGTTTACCAACAAATTGATCTCATGGGGTATTTGAACTAGTCAGTCTGTGGTAACCACCACATTATTCTCGACTAGGCGGCTTTTACAAAACACAGATTTGACAAGTGCTATGTAACTTTCTGCCGGAGTGCATTCTGTACCTGCTTCCACTCCGTTGTCACGTCGTGGCCAGCGATAAACGCCCTGCCAAACGTCGGCTCCAGTTCTGCCGTCAACATCTTGAGCGTCGTCGTTTTGCCAGAACCGTTGATCCCGAGCAGACAGAAGCATTCGCCGCGCGCAATGCCGATCGTCATTTGGTTGACGGCAAGGATCGACTGTCTTCTGCAGGAGCAGCGGGTGTCGTAGCTCTTCGTCAGGTCGTGGATCGTGATCAGATCTCCTCCACGCCGCTCCTCCGCCGACATTGTATCGATGCGGAAGCGCTCAATTTCCACGTCCTTATCGATGTGATCAGTGGGAGGGCATCTAACTTTAGGTACGCCCATTAGTCGACGCCTTTGTAGTGAATAAAATAACATATATTATAATAACATAAAATGATGTATTTATCTGCAAACATATAGATTCGATAATATAACTTAAGAGCCACATTAAAGCGAAACATCGCTTAATGTCCGCATGCAACAGCAATAATAAATAATAGTTCATGGATAGTGCCATCATTCGTTTCTGATGTAGCGCACTAAACAAACAATTGTTGTTTCATAAAAGTTATCAAAACATTGTTTAACAAAGGTGTTTATATATAATGCGTATATTATTATTGTGACTAAATTATGTTACGTCTGTTTCGTTTGTTTAATCTCCAATCCGATCATTATACTAATTGAAATAAATTATACAGATGAGTGAATAACTCAATTATAATTAAATGATTACAATTATTATAGAAATTAAAATAAATATCACTAAAAGCTCAACTTGTTAATTATGTGGTCAATGTTTATAAAGAATAGTTTATTCCGCCGAGTTTTCATTGTGATATCATATCGTGAGATCTGTCTCCATCTGTCGACATTGTTCGCGGTCATTGTTCGCCGAGGGTCAACGTCGGCGTCCGATGCGTCACAGGTCGTCGACAGTTTGAATTGATATTTATTTATTTGAAAGAACAACATCAACATCAACAACTACTACTACATTATACATACAATACAAACTGTTGAAAAAAGGGTAAAAGAAGTACAATACTTATCATGTTTACCATTATCATTGCTTAATTACATACATAAAGCAATAGAAGGTGCGACATCACTACTTATATGTATAACCATACCACATTTAATTAAAAAGATATTGTGACAGTTATTGAAGAAAAAAACACCTTTATAACAATAAACAATCTGAATGTTTTATTTAGTTATCTAATTTATGTTGGAAAAATAGTCTAGGAGTCTAACACATAACTATTCAACAGTTCATCTGTATAACGCTTTTTGAAATGATACGATGTTTACAACTAATAAGTGAATTATCGAGGAAGTTCCAAAGTTTAACTCCAGTAACAGAAATACACATACTTTTAAAGTTAGTTCGTACATAAAGTTGTTTGAACTTACATTTATGCCAAATGAATCACGATATTCATGATTCATTTGTTCTGAATAATTTTTGTACAATCATTGGTAACATATAACGATATGCCTTAAACATAATTATAGGAGTTTTTAGCTTTACAAAATCTGGTAATTTAAGACAATGTATACTACAAACGATTTACTTTCTGCCAGTGCGCCTGATAATTTCTTGTTTGTGTATATAGCAACACCACTCCCTCTTCGGGTACCCCTTGAGATATGAAATGCATCATAGTTGTTTATACTAAAGTCACTAATTAAGTTTGGTTCTATCCATGTTTAAGTTATAGCAATTATATCAAATTTTACATGTAGTTCTAAAATATAGTCTTTAATCTAGTGAAGTTTGTTTTTAGACTTCTGGCATTAAACGACAATCCATTAACCCCATCAATTTCCTCATTAAATTGTAAAAGAGTATGGTACTTACATTTTGATGTTATTATAGAAATTGTTGTTTGGGTGTGTCATTTCCAAAATTGTGAGGACAACAGTCTGGGTAATTTAAATTAAATTGTGAACATCTATCCATTAATTTATAATGGTCATACGTATCTTGTGACGACCCTGGATGCGATGACGCTGTACTGAAATATTTCGTCTTGAAATACGTTTACAAAAATATTGGGTCCTTGGATGTTAATAAAAATGCTTGTTGTGTACTAGAACTCGACGAACATTGCGTTAGGGAACTCCAGGGACATTGAGTTACTTAAGTTAGTTCTACGTATCCTACCACAGGGGGCTTGAAAAGTTGTTAACGATACTAAGTTATTTAATAATTAAGAGTGTACACTCACTTTGAGAAACCAATTGCACATGCCAAGATTGCCTTCGCCAGATTCACATAGGCTTTACATTTGATGCAGCCTCACATGTTAGCCCATCAACTCATTTCATTTTAATCTTGGAAACGAGCATGTTGCATGGATTGCTTCATTGTAATTTCGCCATCAGTGTGTTTTGTGAATCGGACACATTCTTACACGAGGTCGACACATTCGTTACTCTTACTCTATAGTTACTCTTACCCAGGTTCACCTCAGGGTTATTGTTGACCACCTTTTCTATACACCTTGTACACTTACAATGGTAGAAGTGTTCATGCAGACACATCTTTAGTGAGTTTTTTGCTGATGAGTGTACGTTAGGCTTTACGAGCTTTTGTTGAGTGATGTGAGGACTATTTAAAACTTAAATTAAAATAATGAGCTACTTTAAAACTTACATTGTGTAATACAAATGAGTTAATAATATATCTAGCTATCTATCTATCTATCTATCTATCTATCTATCTATCTATCTATCTATCTATCTATCTATCTATCTATCTATCTATCTATCTATCTATCTATCTATCTATCTATCTATCTATCTATCTATCTATCTATCTATCTTTCTATATATCTATCTACTAATATATATATATATATAGAGATAGATAGATAGATATTGATAGATAATAGATAGATAGATAGATAGATAGATAGGTAGTATAGATAGAATTAAGCAATCATTTGTTTAATGTAATATATATATATATATATATATATATATATATATATATATATATATATATATATATATATATAATAATCATCTATGATCAAATTCATAAAACACATATATACACAATCAAAAAATTAACAGACTAATTCAATATATATATATATAAATCAAAAAAATATACAATACACACACACACACACACACACAAACACACACACAAAAAACACACACACACACACACACACACACACCACCACCACACACACACACACACACACACACACACACACACACACACACCGGCCGCTGTTGACATTTCTTGACAACGATTCCACTGTTGTAATCCAATGTTAGTTTTTTCTTTATCAAACACTGTACCTCAATATTTGGCTTGATAACAATTGTAACTTCTTGATCATGAATGGTAGTATTTCAAGATTGCAGTTATTACATTTAAATATATATATATATATATATATATATATATATATATATATATATATATATATATATATATATGACACCTTTTATTCTGTTATGATCATGAAGTTACAATATATATATATATATATATATATATATATATAACTGATCATAGATGGTATTCTGTGTTTTAATAAATATATTTTAATATATATATATATATATATATATATGACATCACAGATAATACCATCGTTCATGATCAAGAAGTTACATATATATATATATATATATATATATATATATATATATATAACAAGGAAATGAAGAGTATATTTATTCATCATGAACGAATTGTGGCAATTATCTTATATATACATACACACACACACACACATATATATATATATATATATATATATATATATATATATATATATATATATATATATATATATATGTATGTGTGTGTTATATATATATATATATATATAGATATATATATATATATATATATATAGTAACTTCCTGATCGTGAACGATCTACTCGCATACAAACAAATTACACCCTATATATATATAATATATATTAGGTACCTACATATAAATAGCAATCACATATTATATATATATATAATATATATATATATCATATATATATATTATATATATATATATATATATTGTATAGCAATTGCCTAAATTCGTTCTGCAAAACGATATTTTATATGCTAGTTTCTGCCTTGTGCTATTTTTTATGTTTCATGGTTGAAAAACACAAATACGTCATTAATAAGGCAGGTAACATACCTTTATTATGCTTGAACATTAAAAAAACAGCACAGGTATGTGTTTATCTGATAGATATTCATTATCTGCAATGATGTAAATAAAGGCTATGTGTGATCAAAACATGTTACGCACTAACTATGCCAAAATTTCTTTTACACTATATATATATATATATATATATATATATATATATATATATATATATATATATATATTATATATATATATATATATATATATATATATATATGTATATGTATATATATAATGTGTGTGTGTGTGCGTGTGTGTATGTGTGTGTGTTTTATCTGGACATACATTCGGACCAATTCACCAAACAATATTACAGTAAGTCACATATGGGTAGATAAGCATACGTGTTGGTTGACCATCGGAATCGATTATGTCAATAGTAGTCTTCGTTGATGGGTGCGGGAGTGGCTCGTCAGTCCAATCCTGGACGGACACACTCTGACTGAGACCGTGCGGGCCCTGGAAGGAGGCTGATGGAGACGCAGATGCAGAGGCCTGGCGGCGTTCCAGCTCTGCCGCAGTAACGCCCGCGTAATTTAGGTTTTCCTTGACGCAGTCTTTGTAGCGCATCTTTCGCCGCCCGAGGTTTCTGTGTCCCTGCGCAAGTACCCCATAAAGGAGCTGACGTGGAATGCGAAGCTGGGCCTTTATAAGCATAGCCTCTATGCTGACAAGGCCCGCTATGCCGAGGACTGCAAGGTCAGTCGCTCTGTCCTGCCACCTAGTTCCTATGAGTGAACTCAGTGTCCTCGAATGAATGCGCCCATGCTGTCTGACATGTTTCCTGTAGAGCGGCCACGTCTCACAGCTATGGAGGAGACTCGTGAGCAGGACTGCTTTGTACATTTTGATGTTCGTGGACAGCTTGATGTCCCTGTGATTCATAACCCGAGACTAATAGTGAGGCCGATAGTGTTTTGTTATATAATGTATTAATCTATTATACATTAATCTTTCTTTCTTCCGCACTAGGACTACATTCGAGGCCAATGGACTAGGTGAATGACGTATTACATCCCATGATCTTTTTCAGATGTTGTCTGATTGAATCGTACATTGCTTTTTCTAGCTCCATTGTCCTAGAGGCAAATATATCACAGAAATTCTGAAACCGCGCTTGATAGTACCTTCTCTGCAGCTTCTATCACTTAACACATCTCTGTGTGCTAAGTATCCAATAGTCTTATCCCTGTCTAAAAAATTACACTGTTGTAGATTGGCTATCTTCTGCTGTTTAGGGATTTCCATTCTTCTAGATGATACATTGGTAAGTACAACAGCAACTCGGTGGCTGTTGTCAGCTTGTACAACTGAAGCTGGGATGTGTATACCCCTGGGAGTGTTTCTACTGGTTGAAGCATGGCAACCAAGACTCTTTTTTGTGTTCCCATTCTTCCTTTCACGATGACGGATGTGTTTGCCGGAATCACTGTGTGGCGACATGAATACACTGCTACTTCCTTCTCTCTGCTTTCTGCTTGGTCAAAGTGAGCAATTGCTTCTAAGATGGCTGCATAATGGAATGGGGTATTCCGAGCTCTCAAGGCTGTCACGAAATTAGTACCAATTATGACAAACACTATACTGTTCGACCGATAGGGGACACAACAATTGCTGGCACACAAATACCTTCGTTTCCTCTGCTAGCAGACCGCAACTTCACATCAACTTCGACATAACCAAGGTAGGGTACCGACTGACCTCCAGCACCTTCAATGTCCACTAGTTGTGATAGAGGTTGCAAGTCAAGGTGGGGCTTGCTCTCCAAACTCTTGCTCTAGAGTGCGTGTCTTTATCACCATCTCTTCGAAGTGTAAGGAATCCTTCGTGTGACTGTATGCAAGTCCCTGAGACCAGCCCAGAATCTGTCTCGCAACACATAAATGTTACACCAAACAGGCATGCTCGCTTATCTATTTTAAATCTTATCCAAGACAGATCAGCTCGCTTTTTATATTTTGATGTTATCTAAACAATAAATACAAACCAAATTTTGTATGCGATACCGCTCTCCACCAGCGCAAGTATTCCCACGAACAGCGCGCCCACTAGTGTCATGGCCAAGAGGTGTTTGCCTACGCCGCCGTCGTAGAACGAGAACGGGGTTTTCGCAAACGTGATGCATTCTCTTGTCCTATTGCACGTGGCTGAAATAGAGGACAGTGTCTGTTAGCTGCCAAGCGTGAACATTTTATTTCCGCGTCAATGCTTCGATCAACAGTCGGACAAGCACGTCATAAGTACGTGCAGATGTGACCAGGAAAGTCATCGCGCGCCAGGGGTCGCTGCGGCTAATTATGTCAGTACCAGCTCTCCTCTATCCTTGGCACATTCCTTACAAAAACACCTCTTTTAACCTCCGCCAATGAAATCGCCTCAAGATCTTGGTCGGCCTCCGGTCATATGATAGCATATGATAGTCACACGCTGCTCGTGTTACACGCAATGTTTAAGATGCAGAAACAAATATTCGAATCCACAAAACCGTTCAGCTGCTGGTGCGTTTGGGTGTGGGTGTGTGTGTGGGGGTGCGGCCCGTTATACACTGTACTGGAATTCCCAGAAATGGTGTATCCGACTTCAAAATACGGCGAGTATCAGCGTTGTTCTCACGGATGAAGCGTCACGATAGCCAACGTCAATAAATATGTCAACTCGACTAAATCATGGTTTTTATTTACCTCTATCCAAAAAGTTTGCGAGAATGACCATAATCAATCAATACCCCGACCTAAGGCGTTTCTTAGATGACATTTGTCTTTATACGATGTTGTTATTTTATACATTTGTATTCACTGGTTTATCTTATATTTGTACTATAATGGTACACACAAAACGTCAAAACCGATGATTCGTCGGTAAAGGGAAACACAATTGGAACTCCTACTTATTATGCTTAGGGTAACCCATGCCACAGGCAATTGCAATTGTAATACATTCCATAATTTAAACATAATTTTTTCTCACACGTGGCATTGTGTTAATTACGTATGATTTGTGTTAACTGGTGTATACAACTAAACACAACTTCTTATTTATAGGACTGCTTGTTGGTCTTGACTTTATAACCCTTAATAAATTCATTCAGTTACCACCGTTATCACCGCAGCCTTAAAATTACAAACTTGCCCGCATACTGACCTGGACAGCATCCAGAAACGAATCCAACGGCACATTTTTCTTCCATGTTTTCACACTCCTTCTTGCGCCAGTAGTTCCATATGTAAATATTCATCCCGCGTTGAAAACACCACGTGGGCATCATCATATTCATAAAGAAATCTTCAATGTTTGTTATAGCGTTTTTAGAACCTCTCAGATCCATCATCCTCGTCATGATGTCACCTAAGTTGATAAATACGGATGCGCTGGTATAAAGTCACAATTATATATATATATATATATATATATATATATATATATATATAATATATATATATATATATATATATATATATATATATATATATATATATTAGCATCCCAATTTATTTTAAACAACCACGCAACAGACACGAAATGTGAGGTTAGATTTAAATAAAACTATGTTAAAATTTCATGTTTGTAAACTCTCAATATAATGATTAATTTAAGAACTCAGCCATTTGACAGTCACATATGTTCAATAGCGAATCTATACATGTTCTATCATATCAACGTTTTGTTTGAATATAACATATCAGGTCCTAGAACAAATTCAGTTAGACTGCCCAAAATACAATTTTGAGCAACTCTGGTAATGTGCATCAATCCAAGATGGCTACTGTTCATATCTTGACAAATTAATTTAGAATCAGTTCCCTTAGAATTATATATAATATGTCGCTTTAAGGATATTTGGGTATGTAAAATCCATTTCTGATTAAAACATTTCATTTCAAAGGCAATACCAGATGCTGATGGTCATGCGAAGTTCAAAGATTACCTCTCGGTTGACCATAAATGCAAACATTTATGAAATTATATTTTAGTTTATTCATAAACATAGATGTATACATTGCATTACGATATTTGACACATTTGTTCCGTGTTTGCAACCAATGTGAATTTGTTCTGGGACCCGTATAAGTCTAAATTAGCGAAACAGTTCATAGTTCATGTTCGCTATTGAACACGTGTGACTGTCACATGGACTAATTCTTTGCCATCACTATATTACGAGTTTACAAAAACGTTGCCTGAGTGCATTGAAAGGATTTTTCAGAAATTTCACCTCATGTTTTCTCACTTAACCGCACTTTCTTACACCAATATGTATATATATATATATATATATATATATATATGTATATAATATATGTATATATAATATATGTATATATATATATATATATATATATATATATATATATATATATATATATATATATATATATATAGACACACACACACACACACACACACACACACACACACACACACACGTACATGTGAGAACTCTTGTCGTCACTTAACCTCACTTTCTTAACCAATATGCATATATATATATATATATATATATATATATATATATATATATATATATATATATATATATATACATGTACGTAAGATGAAAGAAACATAGGAAGGAAATAAACTACTAGAAACATGAGTACGAAACAAAATAGATGATGCGTAATCATAAACGTGTACATTATATGTGCGTATGTGTGTTCACCTGAGAGAAGTGTGTAGATTATCAAGCAAGTTACACCAAGGCGAGTTCTTGAGAAGGTCAAAGAAGCAACGTACGCGATGGGGAGCATGGCCCAACCGTAAGCGATGAAGAGCGGGAGACTGTATTGGATGCCAAACACTGTCGTAAAGGTTTCCAATTGGTACGCTGCCAGTGTAATATAGATCGCAGCAGTAAGTGGAAACAGGTAAAAGACAAAGTCGACCATGGCACTTGTTAGCCAGAATGTGGCTATATGGAGTCCGCTTAAGATCTGAAGAAACTTCGATCCACTTGCACGCTCGGAGATCATATCAACACCAAACAGCACTAAACTTATCGGCAATGTTAACATCAACCCTGTTGTTGCGTGCCTCGAATTGATTTTCTGTTGTAAGATATATTTGCCAAGTGGGCGTAGTTTTGTGTATTTTGACGGTACTGGAATGAAGCTATTCGTCGTCTGTATGGAGTAGCGCCTCCCAATATAATGTTTCAGCAGGGCGTTGTCTACGAGATTCAGACTGATTGGTGCCGTGTGGTAGGCCTCGTAGTTGTAGAGCGCAGTGCATCTCACCTCGTCTGCGCTGATTGACTCGAATAGCGCCGCCACAATGTAACCATGCGTGTACGTGTAACGCTTTTCGTTGGCTATGCTAGCAAGGTAGTCATTGACGCTACCGTTGACGTAAACCAACTCGTGATGGGAGCCTTTAAACTGGCTCTTGTACGTGTCGGACAATTGGACTGCGAGCGTGTGTGCGGCGTGTCTAACGCCATAAACCACTGTGGTTTTATCGCCGAACATCGTTAGGTTGACTTCAAATGGGTTTACACTACCACTACGAAGTAAGGCAGGGGCGAATCCAAGAAAGATGCCAATCACGATGAATACGATCGGTAGCACTACTTGGAAACATTTCAGAAATGGGCGTCGCCACATTTGCATTAACCGCTTCAGAAACATAGCGTGCATATGCTGCATGAGTAGACTGGTGTCAGTATTGGTCCGTTGTTCTGCTTTGCCTACACTGAACAAGATATATATATATATATATATATATATATATATATATATATATATATATATATACATACATACATGTATATATATTATTATATATATATATATATATATATATATATATATGTATACATATATACACATATACATAAATAGTTACATTTCAACCGTATCTTTTGTTTACAGTGTTTCCCTTGCTAAATGATGAGCAAGATGGGCAACCCCACTGTTTTTCTTAGTCACTTCGCCCAAAATAGGCCAACAATTTTAACATATATTTCCTGTCTCTGTTTTCTATTTACAAATAATGCAACAAACACGTTTACATGCTACCTTGTAATTTCATTCCGCACTACATGCCAGGAAATAGGACAAGACACACTTTATAAAGGTAATAATAAAAAAATTAGTGGCATGCCCTCATGCAGAGCCCCATAGCATCGTTCCGCGCCTTCTGCGCTAGGTCAACTCACCCTATTATTTTGCCCAAGGAAAACTGTGCGTTTATTTTGTACACATTACAAACCATATTTTGATATTGACTATTTTATGCTATCTTCCAAAAGTTTAATCTGCTACTTTTCAACATAACATATCATAGTGTGTTTAATTGCAAGTAGTCATAGATCTGTCAAATGTGTTCCAATATGCATACAAACAATTTTATTCTACGGAGACTGCTTTCCTAAAAGTGCACAATGATATCACTTTAAATATGGATAATGGTAAAGGTACTGCACTTACCTTGCTTGATATATCAGCTGTTTTTGATACTAAAATCATACTATACCCTGGATCGGTTATCTTTGTAATATGGTGTAGCTCTAAGCTGGTTTAAAACCTATCTTAGTGGTAGACACCTGCTAATTAATATTCCGTTCTGTTCTGGGATCATTACTTTTTACACAATACATCACTTTATTGAGTTCCCTTATTAATAGGCATCAACAATTTAGAAATTGTCTTGATTACATTTTTACTGGAGGACTTTGAGTAGATTGAAGCTGAATGCTGATAAAATAGAGTTTCGTATTATTGACACGGAGGCAGCGAAAGCAACATGTGTTTCATATAATTTACCCTTACTTAATCAGCTCGTTATGCCTGCAGTTTCAACTCGGAATTTAGCAGTAATTTTTGATGATGAATTTAATTATAGAGAACACATTTCTCATTTGTGAAACAAGTTAGTACAACATTCGTGATTTGCGGTGTACTGGTCGATATGTGCCTCTTTCGATTGCAAAATCTATTGCAACTGCGCTTGTCATTATTAGGTTAGACTACTGCAGTTCGCCTTTTTATAATATTTTTATTATGGATATTGTAAAACGTGTTCAAAATTGATTATCAACCAGAGTTCCACGTTTTACTCATTCTAAGCCTCATTCTTATTTACATTAATTGCTTACTCGTGTAAGAAAATATGTTTAGCTTCGATCATCTACTTCTGATTTAATTTTTGTCCCTAAATGCAACACTAGTATTGGGACTATGGTTTTTCTGTGGGCGCGCCTACGCTTTGAAATATGCTTAGTGTTAAATCAGTTGAAAATATTACAATATTCAGTCGACGTTTAAATGCATACCTTTACAACCCTGCCTATCCACCATAGCTCCCTGGCGTATCAATCAATATGACGATAACTGGATTTATTCATTGAGTCTGAGATCGATTAACCCTTTTGTATTTATGGACCTCTGAGCTTGGTTTCTAAGCATTTTGGCGCAGTATCATCTTGTATTACTGACGTCTCATTCTATCAGTATTGTGAAAATGTGAATCCGCTTGTAGAATTCTGGCAACGGGATTGGTATAGACATTTGTATAAGTTGAAATAATTGCTGAAATATTCAAGACATTTTTCGTCATGGTCATACAGGACGGTGTTTTGTGTGCAGCGGAACTGTCAGAAAAATATATATGGGTTCGCCGGCTTGGGCACTGCTGGCATACACGTGGATATATATTCTTCTTGGATATCTAAAAAATATATAATGAAAGTGTTGCTGGCATGATTCAAATGCAGTGTTCACTTGTGAGTGTTACCAGCAGCCGTGATCAAACTTACAAACCGATTCCAATGATTCCGTAGTTCCATTTACATTGCATGAACTGTCAAGGTCACGTGCTCTTTTGATTACTCTGAAAAAGAGGTTTAATTGTCCGCCGTCATGTGTGGTAGTTATAAATAATGTACGAGGTTGGAATGTTTTAACGTAATGCATAGTTAACAAACATCCACATACATATGTGCATCACGGCTTCAAACATATATCTATAGGTGTAAATATGTCCCGTTTTATGGGCAACGATACATTAATTTATAGTAGTATTAATAGTGCTGATTTCAAGGTTAGTATTAATTGTACAGATATACCCAAACGAGGAAATATATGACTAACCTGTTGAATATCTCATCCATCGTCGTCTCAGTAACGACATAACCTATAATTTTTAACCGATGTGTGTTCGCCGCTAGTGCTTCAAATAGCAACGGAAATCTGCCGTTGCTCGCTAAGCCAAGGACATAGGTCAGCTCAGATTCTACCTGGTTGTCCAGATATGCAGATCCAACATATTCTATCATGAAATCCGTCACCTCGCTTACATTACAGTTGTCGCACTTAGTAATGATGACACGAAAGCCTGGACCTGCAGACGTAAATTCACAGTGATTTAATCAACAGCAGAATAACAGAACAGTGAACAAATACATTCGTAATGTTATCGTAGACACCATCGTGATAGGCGACATAATGCGCACACCTGTTGGCCTACACTTTCACCACAATTCAGTGATGTGAAATGAAATGTGTGCATTAGATGTAGTTTCATATCAAATTTATGTAGGGGTGGATTCATTAGCATGCAATTACATGTATTTGGTAAAACACCCCTATTATATTTAATGAGCTAGGTATCGTGACTTCCGACATAATACATTATCCCGATGAAATACAAACACATGACATAATCTAAACCAGTAAACACACACACATACAGATAGCAAACATGTACTGCTTCAGAAAGACATTCATAATATCACTAGAATATTGACTGTACGAAACATAACCATTTAAATCAGTGCTACATTCGGTATATTTACTCTGAAAAAGGGACGAAAGTAAGCAATAGTGCCGAAACCATCGCGCTTGTGTGGCAAAATTGGATTCTCATGTAACCGTGCGATAATTGTTTGTTCCTGTTTGTATTACATTTGCACGATAACTCATTCTGACGCTCGTTTCAACCCAATTGCCAACACTCTAAACGTGCTCTGAATACATGGAGAGCTATACTATGCGTGATTTGTAGCAATGACGTCACACCTTGGCATCACGATGTGAGCTGAGGCTCTTCATACTTAACATAACATAAAATGTGGTATATCGAATTCATTACATTTTTGTAATTTTTATTATCTTGGTGGACATGGAAATAAACAGCAGGATGTTATGTTATATAGATTCAAGGTGTTTTTTATTTCCTGTAACGTCCCATAAAATACCTACACTCTTAGCTATTTTATAACATGTATATTTTATTTGTTCATTCCAATTAATTTATTAATCTAATATCACTCTAAAAATGGTGTATGATTAACAGTGTATATTTGTATGCAGTCTATATAAATGTTGGTAGGTCTGTTTATGACACTACGAGTATTGTTAGATGTGACGGTACATATTTATATCTATTTAACAAAATCCTACTAATTTTAAGCAACATTTATTTAAATATTCTAATAATTTGTCATTTTGGCAAACGTTTGCGATATTCGATATTCCTATCGTACGAATACATAATAGCAAAAGTTATTTGTGATACAGTACGTACATCATTTATATAGCTAAGGGATCTAGTATATATCATTATGGTACTCCATATGTTATATTTTTAGGAAGGGATTGGGTTCCATAAAATGGTGTTCTTTTTTTTCTATCCTATAAAAAAACACTTTGAAACCACTGGAGGATTGTTCCTCTTATTCCATAAAGGTTCAATTGTGTTAATAGGATGTGTGTGTGTTTGTGTGTTTGTGTGTTTGTGTGTGTGTGTGTGTGTGTGTGTGTGTGTGTGTGTGTGTGTGTGTGTGTGTGTGTGTGTGTGTGTGTGTTTCAAAAGTATTTAAAAATAGGTCTAAAATAGGTCTACAATAACTAATTAGTGTAGCATCTTCTTTTTATCAATGTACACTACATTAGCTATTTTTATTCTTCTGGTACGTATCCTTTGTCAAATAAAGTTTGGAAAAACTCGGCGAAATGGGGAGACGTAAAGTTGAAGAGTGAATTAATGTTCCTACCGTAAGTCTTCTTGAGAAACACAGGACAGCCTGAACAAATCAACCGTCCGTTGAACATGATGGCGATCTGATCACCCAGTTGTTCCGCCTCGTCCATGCAGTGAGTGGTGAGAATGATTGTCCGACCTTTGCGGTATTGCTTCAACACGTTTCTTGCGCGACTACATGCGGCTGGATCCAGTCCCGATGTCGGTTCATCCAATATGATCACCTACACAATGTTTAATATACGAACAACACATTGTTTCCTGTTGCTGCGAGAGAGTCGTCAGGCTGACGACATTCGGGTGTCATCAACGCACAGTCGTAATGACTAGTTATCGCGGTGTGCACGAAATTACCTTCCAGCCGCATGCAGAAAGTAAAACTGATCTAATATTGATGTTTACAACGGAAAAGCACGGTATAAATTATGGTTCAACATAGCGACTGGTGATATTAGTTTGATTGTTACATCGGCTAGGACATGCAAACTCATTAAACCAATGTATGGCAGACATAATGAAGTACTGCAGTTAAGTTGGCTGAAGTGCTCGTCAATGTATCGAGCCATATATTGTGTGGTTGTTGAGTACCTAACTGAACAACAGCGGTCTGAATTCCATACCTTTGTATCGCCGATTAGCGCTAATGCCAACTGAAGGCATCTCTTTGTTCCCCTAGGAAGTGTGTCAATCGTTAATTTCCTAACCTTTCCTAAAGCTAAGCTTTGTAGCAGGCCGTCAACTTCTTGACAGATGTGTGCTGTGTTGCAACCTTTCAACTGAAAGACAAAATACAATATAATTTATATCAACAAATATATTAGTATTACACTATTTACACAACGATAGATCAAATTGCATTTGGAAATATTGACAGAAATAGTATGGTTACTGAGGTAGGAACATAACACGTATTCTGAATATAACAAAATTATGGCTAAATGCTTTCCATATGATTCTATCTTACTACACATATTTACATAAATATTGGTCAATATATTTAAGAAACTTGTAAAATACTTGCTGATTGAAATGAATTCTATTTATGTTCTTGGCTGCTACACTGGGATACGTGGAGTCCTCATCGTCTTGTATTTCATCGGTGTTTAAGGGTGTGAAATTAGCTGACATTTGTAATGTGACATGCCATATATGAACTTCTTGCCATATATAAACTTCGCCGGGTATACTTATAAAACGCCATAAACATCATAAGGAAAGATATTGTGTTCATCTCGCTCGGAAGTCCATTCCATATCGGAGTAGACATCTATAAAGTTGCGCTGCCATTTCGACTGCAAAATGATAGCAAATCCAACCGATTTAGAAGAAGAACGCAACAGTCGAATAGCTCTTTCTTCGTTGAGTAGGTCGGTAACGTAAGGCGGTGACACTCAGTGTCATGCACGAAAAGTCGGCTGCGGACTACAAGCCATGCATCAACATATCGTCCTCTTTGCAGCTTGTTAATAACGCAGTCTTATATAGAATAGTGTGCAGATCGAGGTAGTATTCTTCAGACAACAATGGTTGTGAGGCAGATGTGTTTTAAGGACGTCGACATTTCGAGTAAAATTCAACGCGGGGTTTCTAGCAAACGGACTTGTCGGTTAACAAAACGAGACTTCGGGGGAATAAAACATGTCATAGTAACACATCCAGAATACTATGATCATGACGCACCAACATAAGAATAACAACACATATCTCTCCTCGAGCTAGCGTATTTCTGTAAGCTAGTTTTCTTCGTAGACAGTTTGAACTTCGGGCACCTAACTTTCTGGGATTAATTTATGACCTCCACGGATACGAAATATGACGTCTATCACATCGAAATACCTCATACATGTAAAGATTATTATGACATAGCATTTGTTCGGAAGGTAAAACGTAATGAGTTCATAAAGCACATAATAAGATCGCACGTTATATGGCATTATTCCCGGTAAGAAACAAACCTCACCTTAGCATAAAATATTACGTGTTCTTCAACGGAGAGATCATCGTGCAGGACGGTGAACTGTGGGCATATACCAAGCATCGACTTGAAGTGTCTCATATCACTCAATACGTCATTTCCGTAGATAGTGGCGGAGCCAGATGTCGGTAGATAGAAACCTGGCGCAAGTATAGTAAACCTTCATTAAGATTGTCAAATGTCGAACTGGCTGGAAGAAAACGGTTATGTAAAGTCATAACACCGCCAATGCGGTTTCCCAAATCTTTATAATTTGTTTTATAACAAACCAGTATGCCTAATTTTTATATTCTTGAAAATTGTCATCAAGTTGGCAGTATATCATTCCAAACAAATTTCATAATTAAACAACTAGCAGTATATTAACTAAGTAGAACACTGCTAGTTGTGTAAATATGAAATTTGTTTTGAATAGTAATTTTAATAGTTTACACATCTAGTCGTTATATATCGTTATATATCGTTAGTGTTATGTTTTATTATTCTTATTTCTGATCATTTATGGCGACCACTTTTGGAAATAACTGTAATTTGTTGTGCTTTTATGTGATATTTGTGTATTATACAAATTATTTACAAAGGCTTATGTTGATATTAATATTTTGAATATAATTTTAATGAATAAATTCACTTACTCGATCATACACTATGTCACTCATTCACGTACGCACCCACCCACCCACCCACCCACCCACCCATCCACCCACCCACCCACCCACTCAGTCACTCAGTCACTCAGTCACTCAGTCACTCAGTCACTCACTCACTCACTCACTCACTCACTCAACTCACCCACACATTCATTCATAAAAACAATCTGAGATTAATAATATATGTTCTTCGAAAGCTACGTGCCAAGCAACAATAGGGCGATAATTTTGAGTTACATTACCAGTGAGCATATTCAAAAGTGTCGACTTCCCGGCCCCGTTTGGTCCTGCTATTATTGTGATTTGATCCTCGTAGCAATTAAATGTAACATTATCTACAGCTGTCGTCTTGCTTGGGCCACAGCCAAACACCTGAAATATACCAGTATGACATACACAAATACTACAAATAACGATATACGCGTACGCTATCGCTTGTCTCTAAACTCATCCCACTAACGGATTGCATGTATAAAAACATGATGGTAAATTAATAACATGGCCCAAACCATTGAGGCAGTGATGGACTAGCAGCCATTACGCACCACATATATACTTCTATGACTCATAAGATGCAAGATGGCTGCCGTGGCTTAGGACCGCACTTTTCGTGGGGGAACTAATTCGCCGAAAAAAACATGCCCAAAGCATGAAAGTCTTCCAGTGTCACTAACAGTGATGTCAGCAACCCTGATGTGATGCTAATGTGGTTCTTGGAGCTACTGAGTGATGAAGAAGTACTTCGTAAACTGAAGTTACGTTGTACCCGCAGGCGCTGTCCGATAAACTGGACACCATAACGCAGACAATCGCTAGCTTGACTTCCCACCTGGAAAGCAAGGAAAGAAACATTGCTCTAGATATTTAGAATTATACTAACTTAATCTTTTGTGTTTTTTTCCTCGAAATATAAGCTAAAGTGAACCTATCAACTTTAGGTTTTTTTTCATGTTCTTCCCTCTTTTGTCAACTAAATGTTATTTATATTGATTGGTATATTTTGCTATTTCTAATTGATCACAACTAAACATGTTTCTCTCTCAACAGTTTTGCAAGTTAAATGCATTGGTAATTATGATGCGTAAATTTGAAATGAAAAGCACTGTGTAAATTATTGCATACATGACAATGAAAACGAGTAGACATTGTGTTTTATTCATAGAACAAATGTCATGTTTTTGTATAATCATGTATATTTGCAAAATAATCACCCTTTATTATATTTCATGAAAAATGTATTTTCTAAACATAATGCATAACTTGACTGTATTACTCTATATATGACTGTTTTTCTTACACCAATCCAATACATTAAGTTTATAACTGCGTTAATCATATATGTTTTAGTCATGAAATACATTAATATGTCACTACATACATTTTCAAGTAGTGGCGTGTTAAAAACATTTTAAAGGTTTATGCTCTATATCTCTCCCACGAAAAGGTCCTCTTGCATTTCATAATGAAATTTATCTTTTTTATTTTGTATAATTTGTTCTACTTACACAACTACAAGATGTCTATCTCAACCTGTTCTCACCGTCATATTTGCAAGCATTTTTGCACTTCGTTTCAGTGCAACACGTTATTAAATATCAACGCACACTATGCCACTAATAAATTCAAACATGGGGATATGAATTTGTCACCATATTATGAACATATATATATATATATATATATATATATATATATATATATATATATATATATATATATATATATATATATATATATATATATATATATACATACATACCATGACGTTAGACGAAACAGTTCTTTCTTATTTAGGATGTATTAATAATAATGACTTAACCTAGACACAAATTACATTGAAAATTATTAACCTCAAATAATATGTCGGTCATCCTATTATGATTCTGCCAAGTTTAGCAAACTAACTCAAATAAAAAATCATATTTTAGTATCTTAAGCACAAACATTCAATCAATAAATTCAAAATTTAACTAATTGGAGGCTTTCATAGAAGAAATGAGTAGTAACAATTTTAAATTTAATGTAATCTGCTTACAGGAAACCTGGACATCAGAAAATTATGACTTATCACAATTTTCCTTACATAGCCATGACTGTTTAGCACAAGATAGAACATGCAGTAAAAATGGAGGGCTAATCGTATATGTCGACAATAACTACAGATAGGAAGTCATATTTAAAACTAAAACTGTAGAACATTGGGAGGGGTTAATAGTTCAAATAAAAGGTGGTAATCTATCTAAAAGCGTAATGATCGGAAACGTATATAGACCTCCACGAACATCAAATGATAATCTAAATGCTTTTATAAATGAATTTTCTGCCACAATATCAAATCTAGAACAACATTGCAAAAATAGTATCATCGTTGCAGGATATTTTAATATAAATCTTCTCAAATTAAATTAAAATGATACATTTAGTAGTTTTTGACTCCTTAATATAACATAGTCCTTTTCTGGAGATTACCTTTCTTACTAGACGTACTAGAACAAATGGTACTTTAATTGATAATTTCTTCTGCAAACGTAGTCAATCTATGTTGGAAAGTACTGCTGGGATTTAAATTTTTTGTTTGTTTGTTCATCAACCATATTTTATATTTATGAACACCACATAGCAGACACAACATCCACCTAAACAAATTAAAATTAATGTAACAAACGATAACGCAATGAATAATGTTAAATAAGGAAATTAAATTATATGATACAAAAAACTAAATAAAAACCCAAATGCAGACACAAATTTAAATTATAATACAATTTCTAATGATATCTTGAGGGCAAAGAACAAGCATATGCCAACTAATACAATATCGAGATAAATTGTATAAACAATTAAAATTGACACATCCACATAGTCTAACTATGAAATTATTAACATTAACTTAATCATATAATAACATGTTTAAACATACTATTCGTGCAGCCACAAAAGTGTATTTTGAACAAAGATTTAATCGATTTTAAAATGATATAAAAATACATGGAAAGTTATTAGTGAATTTATTTCAGAAACGCGTACAAATAAAAACTACCATTATTTTTTTATAGACAATGGTACAAAAATAACTGATGCAAAGGATATTGCAAATAAATGTAATCATTATTTTATAAATATAGGACAGTCACAATGCACAATGTCTTAACTACAAAGGTAGCATAAACTACATTTATTATTTAAATAGAAATGTAACTTCTTTTTTTTACTTTTGAAATTTTATGATGAAAAAACTGTTAGAAAAACTATAAATAACCTTCCCACAAAAAACAGCTATGGTTTGATGGTATCTCAACTAACTTTTTCAAAATAATCGGACCTCTAAATTTAAAATCATTAACACTATTAATAAACCAAGTTTTATACTATCGTGTATTCCCAGATAACCTACAAATCGCAAAGGTTATTCTTATATTTAAGAAAGATGATCCATGACTATTTGAAAATCACACACCAATCTGTCTTCTTCCTATGATTTCTAAAGTATTAGAGAAACACATTGTTATATAATTATATTCATATTTCATATTTTTTTATTTTATGTGATAATCAGTATGGTTTTAGAGTTAACATTCAACATAATTTGCTGAGCTTGAGCTAATTTACAGAATTGTGACTATAATTTATAAAAAATGATGTACCAATTAATGTATTTCTTGACCTTTCAAGTGCATTTGACACTATTGACCATAATATTTTACAAAATAAATTAGCATACTATGGCCTAAATGGCTCAGCACTGCAGATGATCAAACGTTACTTACAAAACAGAAAACAATATACTGAAATTGAACAAGTAAACTCATACATTTTACCTATAACAATTAGTGGCATCACAAGGTTCTGTCCTAAGACCACTATTATTTAACATTTATATAAACGAATTTTCACAACTTAGTCAATTATTTAATTGTGTTATGTATGCTGATAACACTACATTATCTACCTCTTTAAATCAACTAAGCAAAACCACACTCAGTAGTAAAAGTACAGAAACCATGACAAAGGATGACATTTCTAAAATTAATGAATAGCTAAATAAAAATAAGTTATTACTAAATAAAAGCAAAACAAAATACATGGTTTTTCATATGCCTAATAAACGTATGCAAACTCTTACACTTAAAATAGATGACGTACATATTGAAAGAGTAGATGAAGTTACCTTTCTATGATTGACTTTAGACACTAATCTAAATTTGAAAACACACGGAGAAAATATCAAATAAGTGTTCAAAAACAATTGGCATTCAAAACAGATTAAAATATGTATTACCATTAGACATAAAAGTGTTATTATATAACACCTTAATATTTTCACATACAAATTATTGTATTATGTTTTTGGGATATCAAAGAAATATAATTACAAGCATCCAAAACAAGGTTGTGCGAATAATATCCTTAAATAAATATAACTCACATACGGAACGACTTTTCAACAAAAAAATGAAACTACTGAAAGTAGAAGATATATTAAAGTTACAAGAATTTAAATTATATTTTCAATGTCTTCATTAACAATTACTTCCATATTTACTAAACTTGCACATTTTACCAAGTGTAAATATACACAATTATAATCCTCGTGTAAAAGATAATATACATACTTTTAGACTAAGCATGAATTTGCAATGAAATGCCTTAGATACAGCCTTCCACATACCATAAATGACACCCGTGATATAATAAAAAACAAAATATACACTCACAGTTTGTATGTTATATAAAATATGTTTGCTAAATAACTACAGTGATATATGTACTTTATCCAACTGTTATACGTGTTAAAGGGAACCAAAAGGGAAATATCAAGTGCTATGTACGTGAAAGAGCTAATACAAAGCAACCATTCTGAACGGTAATCACATTTTTAACGTCAGTGGTTTATTAGTAAAATAATTCCAAAGTGGATAATTTTACTGAAATCATCGGCTTCATAGAGGCGTCCATGATGCGCCTCTTCCTGTTGTCTGACCGTGGTCTGACCACTCAGCACGCAGAACCGGCCTTAAAGTCACGTGTCCGATTGCATGCGTCAATGCTATCGCCGTTGTAAACACAATGTTGTAAGATACGCGAACTTCGAAGAAGGACACCCGTTCGAAGAACGTTGCTTCGAATAGGATGTTTCTCACCGTATATACTGGTGCAGAAACGTTGGCGACGTCGAGTTTTCAAG